>JAVCKT010003964.1:13123-24745 GCA_032273925.1 Rhynchotus rufescens
ATTGCTTTTAAACTTTTTTATCTTTTTTTTTTTTTTTTTTTCCTTCTCCTCTCTTTTAATTTTGCATGAGCTGTGTGGAATAAGTCATTTCACAGCAGCCTCTTGAGAGTTCTGATGCAAAAAGATATGAACTTCAAAAGGAACAAGTTTTCTATTTCTTCTCAACTTTATGGTTTTCTTTTTTTAATCACATTTGCGGCTATTAGAATTCCTTCATGATTTCAGCAGCTCTGTCCTTGCCCTGATGTTTTACTTTCTGTGATTTGCAGCTGGAGGGGGGTCTTCATGCAGCCCTGTTCTTGCGAGAAAGCATAAAGGTGATTATTTTCAAATCCAAATTTTTAATTGCATTCTTTTCTGACTTCCCCCACACACTTCATTGTCTTGCTGAGCTCTGGTCTTCATTCACAAATGCCTTCTTGTTATCAGCTGAGCTTGATCAGTATATATCCTAAAAGAATTCTGTCTTATTTCCTGATCTTGCAACCAGTATAAACTGAAACTATTCAAAGCAGTATTTTTTTTTCCCTATAGTTCACTGGCAAAACTATGCTGATGAAAATTGGTCAATTTTTAATTTCTAAGCACATCTAGAAGTATCTCTCTGAACAGGGCTTTCTTCCTCTTGACTACATTTACTCTTGAACATAACTCTCAAAATAGTCAACCTGGTTCGGTTAGGTCTATTTCTTTTTCCTCTTCTTTCACTAATGCACGTGTATGTTTGCATGCTTTGATATGATGTCTTGTTACTTTCCTGTCCTTGATGACTAACATTGCTCATTTTATGTCTAAAGATATATATTGATTTCTTTCTTCAATTGGTAATTCATAAGTAAAAAGTTTAAAAATGGATCTTACTGTGAAGTGTACTTTCATGCACAAACTGGGAAAAAGAATAACAGTTATACATTTAAACTTCACTTAAAAAAACCCTAGAGGGAATTACCTGTTTTTGGTGACTGAAATCTCACCACTGCAGGGGAAAGCCTGAATGTAATGCAGTCAGTAAGGCAGAGAAATGCAGCACTGCTAAATCACTCTTTTAAAAAAAAGGCAAAGGCTAAGATTATACAAACTTAAAAGACCAGTGCAGAAGCTACTTGGCACTTTATTTATTTATTTATTTATAACAAATATGTTTTTCCTGTGTATCTTTCGTGTATGCAAGCAGTCTTCTGCTTTTTTTTTGCTCTTAAAAGGTACCTCGCTGTGGAATAGGGGATGTGTGAAATGAAACAGTACTTAATGCTGCAATGGTAGCTTCTAATTTAGAAACAATAAAGCGAAGGAAAGGGTGCTGCAAAAAGAGGAATTTATTGGTGCAATACCCAAAAGTGGGACAGAAGCAACAGTTTTATTTTTTTCACTCATTCTCCTTCAGACAGATTTTAGTTTTGAGGAGCTGACCTATGTTGGTTTAATTATGTTCTAGCTTCAGGAAATTCTTTGCAATAAAAGGCTGAAAACTCATGTTCTGAATGAAAGCCTATGTCTGCATCTTAAATATGAAGTCTTTTAAAAGTAAAGGAAAGCTATTTTGTGGCTTGTTTTATATAATTATATAAATGTTTAAAGTCTAGCATAGTATAATCAATAAAATGTTTTTCAGCATGCTTCCGATTTCTTACTTTTAAAGGTGATCAGCTGTGGAAAACAGAAGAATATACTGACTTATTTCAGTGAAATGTGTCTAAATGGGGGAGAGAACATAAAATACTGTCTTTTTTGCTCTCGGTTGGGAACTCGTAGCAGGAGTTTACTCTTTCTTTACTCTTTTGGGCATGTGTAGTTCTCATATACATTTATTTTACATAGATTGTACATCAGAATGCCTTGATTACTTTTCTGCCTTACCTGCAGGTTTCAATAGCATAAAATACATGCTTTCCTGGAGGAAGACAAATCTACAGTGTTGTTTTTCTACATAAAAAAGCAATTGTGATAAAGTGAATTAATGCTTTCCTGCAATTGTAGCTTAGAAACGCAGAGATAAGAAATCATTCACGTAGAGCTGTCAAAACGTTGATATCTTGCATGGTAAATCTTGGACCACCAGCGCAGCTTATTTTAAAGTGTAAAAAAGGCACTTCTCTAATTAATATTCATGAATCTCTGTGTCTCATCATGTGAGATCCAGAAGGATGGGCTCAGTTGTTTCCTCTGTGCTTGGTTTGTGTCCTCTCCCAATTGCAGCCTTTTTAGTGCAATTGCATTCTTGTTTTGCTGCCAAGCAGTGCGTGTCTGCAGATATCTTCCTCTCTCTGTTACTTCTATTTAAAATAGATATTAAACTGTGAGTAAGCAAATTCTGAGGTGATTGTGTTAGCTTACCAATGATGTTTAGTATCTTTCTGCTAGAGCAAAAGTCTGTGCGAAGATATTTTTGGCTTAATGGTCCCTGAATTAATGGCTGTTGTCCATAATTCATCAGCTTTTCCTGCTCATCTTGTCTTTTGCTTCTAGTCTGTGCCACTCTTCCCATAAGCATTTTCTATTCTGTTTTCATTGGACTTCCAGGCACCAAAGTGCCAGTAGCCTTTGACAGAGGCCCTTTGTAGGTTTAAGGAGGAAAAGGTTATTCAATAATTTATGGTGTTTATTGTTCCTTTCAGTCCCTTGGACAGACATCCAGGTGCTGGTCATCAAGCCCTTTTTAGTAGGACATCCTTGAAGAAATTAGCAGTGTCTTAAAATCAACTGTAATAAATAAGTAGTTTCCCAAATTGTTACAATAATGTTAGTTAACTGTATGTCTCTGTCACTCAGTCCATTTCTATCCTGGTCTGTGTGAGGGTCAGTCTCCATTCCTTTCGCTCTTCCTTCTGTTGCCTGTCATAGCTTTGAAAAATAATTCAGATAAGCTTTTAAAAAATATTTTCATGTCTAATTGACATCAAATATTCACCATTTAAAGTTGGCTGTAATGTTGGAAAGCTTAATATTTTTGTTATGTTGCTTTTCAGGTAAAATCCTTCTTGGTGAAGAAGAAGGTTTGGAGGATGATTCTGAAACTCGATCAGATGTCAGTTCTGCATCCTTTGCAGGTAGTTGTTCTACCTTTCAGTAGTGAAATCAACCTGCATTACTTTGTTGTGAATTCACTCTTTTATTGCTGTGTAAAATGAAATTTCACTGTGACTTTGGAATAGCTGAGCCGTGAGAAGCAGGTAGCAAAATCCAAACTTATTTTCCTATCTGTAGTTTAGCTATGCAGTTACAAACTTTGCCTCGAGTAACTTAATATGGGGTAGACTTTTTTTAATCTCTTGATATGGATACTTTTAAACAAAACTTTAAACAGTTTTTTGGCTCATGAGAGTTTTTGTTTTGCAGCTTCTATGAAGGGTGAGATAAGCAGTGAACTGGCTTCTTCATCGGGTGTATCAACAACTGGGTCAGTAGTGAGTTCAGGTGCTGATCCTACTGGCCACGATATCATTACTGAGCAGCCTCGTTCACAACATACATTGCAATCAGACTCTGTAGACCTGTCCAGCTGTGATCTGACCAGCACAGCTACTGAGGGGGAAGATGATGTGCTTAGCCGAAGCTCCAGCCAAATCAGTGCTGTCCAGTCGGATGCCACTATGGACTTGAATGATGGTACACAGGCTTCCTCACCAATTAGTGATAGCTCTCAGACTACCACAGAAGGTCCAGACTCTGCTGTAACCCCTTCGGACAGTTCTGAAATTGTAAGTGTGCAACGGGCAGAGGGGGGATCCTCTTCTACCGAGGGGCCCGACATATCTCAGAGCTCTTCCATGGAGGGCCCAGACTTGGATTCATCTACTTACTCGTCTTCTACTTTTCCATCCTCAGCTAGTAACAATGGAAAGGTCAGCAGCTCGCACCTTTACTGGAGAGCTTGACCTCCTTTTAACACTTTCACTTCAGCAGTCATTAAAAAGAAAAAGGCTGTAATCAGTCTGTTTGATGGGTAGGTCTTTTGAAGGCAAATGCCAAAAGTTTTGTCACTCGCTGGAAGAATGTCGGTATCAAAGGCTTCACATAGATATCTCTTTAGTAGCACATCCTTCAGTGTTTTTAATAGATATATTGCTTTTTTTCTTCTTCTTTTCTTTAAGTACAGAAGGGCTAATGGAAGTGTTAAAGGGTGAATAATCGATTTGGAATGGCAGAGGAGTACTTTTGAAACCTAATATTTCTTGTTGTTTCCTGCCTGTGCTTTCTCACTCAATAACACAGCTGGCTTTTGTTCTTTTAGTTCTAGCTTATGAATTTCTCCTATACTGGCAAAGCTCTGCATGATTTACTAATGTAGCAGTTAGATATATAACAAAGACCTAACAAATATATCTAACATATGCTTATAGCTATTTTAAGAAATGAATCTCGTCTAGACAAATATTTAGTGAGCTTGTAATAAAAACATTGAAAACATAATTGGTGAAAGGGCAGAAAATGCAGAGAACAAAAATTTAGAATCTGTTCTTCAATTCTCTTTTCAAATATTGTCAAATCTTTGACAATAGAAGCTTGCTGATGGTAACTCTGGAAGAGTGTTATATGTCCTTTACTCTTACTGAAATTAGTTGATTTACAATTATGACGATCATAAAGTCTTGTAAGCCTGAGGGTTTGAGAGCTAAGGAGGTAACAGCAGCAGCTGTAGCTCTAACTAAAATGCAAGTGATGCAGGGGCCAAAGGAGCTGGCATTTGTTAGCAAGTGCATTTCTTACAAATTCTTGAGAAACTGTTGCATGTGTCAGGCCGTTTCCATACTATTTAAAAACAAAAATCACAAATAAAGTTCTCTTGACAATTAAGTGGCATCCCCTTTACCCACATCTGGGCATTTTGACTAGCAGAAACTAGCAGTTTCTGGCTGCTTCTGAAGTCAAGTAATAACTGAAGAAGTGTATTTTATCTTCAAATAATTTTACAGTGAAATGCTTCATGTTTTATTCTTTATTATGATGATCATTTTTATGGTTATTTTTACAAATTTCGTAAAAAATAGTCTCCATTGGTACTAAGTGTCAGGTTCAGTGTCAGAAAGTGTCCACTTTAGTGGATTCTGATTTAGAATGAAGAAATTAAAGTATATTCAACCTAATTTTGTACTCTTTTATTACATACAGTGTGCTTTCAATTTGACTTTTCCATAACCTTACTTGTTCTGAGTACGTAGCATTTGACAGCAAGACTTTTGGGGGACCAATTTCAGTTATGGCAGCCAAGCTGTTGATTGTGGTTTGTAGCTGTTTAGTTAGTGATCATCATGTTTAAAATCTGCTGAGATGAGGGACAGCTGTCTTTAGAATAAGGGAACAGTAGAATTTGAAGAGAAGGGAATGCTCCAGGTATTTTATCTTCTCAGTCTTGGCATCCAAGTTCATAAGTCAAATGGGAGACTCAGATCCAACCATGGGCCCTAAGAACTTAAATGGTGGGCAAGGAGGAAAACTGCCTTGGGGCCTGCATGCAGCTGTATGCTAGTATGCACCATACTCGCTCTGCTTTGGAATTGTTTCTAGATTACTAACACTGCATGTTTGAGATTTAATAGTGTGCATTAGGCTCAATTATTTTAAGTTTTGTCCTTGCGCTGTTTAGGTTTTGGAGGGTACTGAAAGCCAGTATTCTGGAATGCAGATTGGGCAGCTGCAGGATGAGGAAGAAGAACCTGCAAATATTCTCCAAGATGATTCATCAGAGTCTTTCAGAAATTCTTCAGTTGGTACGTAAATAAATAGTGGTTTAAAAAAATACAGAATTGATATCACCTTGAAGACAGCAGATTCAGGTGCTGTGAAACTTCCTGCACTGAGTTCTGACAACTCAGTGGATATAAATAACACTTTTAATAAGTCATTTGTTTAGGTCAGTGTTAATTCAATTTTTATGTTTTTATGATGAAACTTAGTTAAGCTACTTTTAGTTTGTGTCTAAAATGGTGCTGTTTCATGAATGTAAATATACCCTTTTTTCTCTTTTTTTTTTTTTTTTTAAAGCTCTTCAACAGCCACACCTGTTGCCAACCACGAGCCATAGTAGGCAACCTTCTGATAGCAGTGTAGATAAATTCACATCAAAAGAAGAAACAGTAGATCCTGGTGATCATGAGACTAAGGTGAGTCATGGCCACAACACTCTCTGTTAAAACAGCTAAATTTGGTTTAAAAAATTATATAAATTCTTGATAGTCGTAGGGACTGTATATATGTAGTGTACTTAATTATAGGACAAAGCAACCAAGGTTAGTAATCCAAATTTCAGCCTAACTTTATTTAAAAAATTTATTATCTTTTTTAAATAATTACACAAGTGTTAATATCTTGAATGTACCACCAGCAAAAACAAAAGAGAATACATACTTAATTTGTGAAACTGAAGGCATCAAAACTGCCACGAAGCACACACATTTCTTATGTCTGTGCCTCAACAGGGTACATTGAGACTTTAGTTTGTTATCTGAAATATCTTTGTGCTGGCTGCTAGCTGTGTGAGGGGAAAACTCCTCAGAGATTGTTACTCACTGAGCCTCCTTTTCTGCAGAGATGTCCATTCTCCTGTTTTTAGACTTGGACATTGGACGTTGTGCTAGCAAGGGCAAAGGGAGAGTTGGATTTGCAGTAGGCAGAAGTTAAATCAGGGTGGCCTGCTGTGGAAATCGGAGTCTGAACGTGCATAAGGTCGTGAGGTTTCTTTGAAAAAAATGAAGAATTAATTGCCTGTGGTACCACACTTCCGAAGGTCACTGCTTGGTGACAAAAAGTAGTTTATCAGACTGCTTCAGACACAAGCAGTAAATCTGGGTAATTCAGAAAATCTACTGGAACTACTGAAGTTTGTGATTATCACAATCAGTTTAATTTTAATGGAGATGAACTCTGCAATGCCATTAAATTATAGAACCTTCTTTCTGAACAGCTATTTAACACATTTGATAATTTAAACTTGATAGTTTTTGCTTTGTGCAGTAGTTCCAAATTTTGTTCTTAATATTATTTAAATTGAAGAGTAATTTTGATCTGTATAAACTTGTAATTTCCCTGCAATAGCCGTCCAGAGTTAAGGGAGACATAGGTCACTACACTGATGGGGATGCTGCGCCCTTAGTGCACTGCGTTAGGCTTCTGTCAGCCTCTTTCCTACTCACCGGGGAGAAGGGAGGTGAGTGTCTGTTCAAGGCTCTTTGGTTAATTGTGTGTCTTAGCGTGTAATGTTTTAAATGTTGTCAGTTTATTTTGCCAGGTTTTTGAACGCATTTTGCTGAAGAATTCTGTTTGCTTCCTTTGTAACGACTACTAGTGATTAAAAGCTAAAGAAAAGCTGTTCTAAGGTGCAGTCTGCTCTACAGAAACTTGTCAGAAGGTTCAGAAGAATACAGTTCTCTGTATTCTTTACCAGTTTCAATGTTCTTGACCAATTTATTATCTTTAGAATAAAGATAATTGTGATAATTAAAATTGTGATAATTAAAATAATTAAAATAATATTTGTATTTATTGTAGTTTTACCACTTAATTGGTGTTTTAAATCAGAGCTATTTTTTGGAATATGCTTCAGATAAAGGAAATACTGTTTTGCTGTTTGACTCTTAAATGATTTGGCTGTAGTAAAGCAGAAAATTGAAGATTTCCAAAGACATAGCTGGAACCCCAAATTCAGTCATTTGTTCTTTTGTCATTTTATAGTGTCTATGTGCATATAGCCTGATTTTTTTCTTTTTTTTTTCATTTTGGTTTTTATTCTTTTCTTTTTTTCTTTTCATTCCTAAATGGTTACTTGTTTATATGCAGTGCTAATGCAGAACTTTTGGAAAGGCAGTGTATTGTAACTTGAAGGAGATGGGGGTTTTTTTTGTTTGTTTTCAAGAATGTTGTATATAATTACTGCCTCACATAGTGGGGCCTACTTGCTTTGCCTTCAAAGGCTGCACTACTTATAGCATGTGGAATTATTAAATTTGCTTTATTTTTGTTTTTCCTCTCCCAGCTCTAGTTCCTGACAGGGATGTGAGAGTCAGTGTAAAAGCCCTGGCAGTCAGTTGTGTTGGAGCAGCTGTTGCCCTTCACCCTGAGTCGTTTTTCAGCAAACTGTATAAGACACCCCTTGAAGCCATGGGAGAACAGTATGGTATGTTGCTGTTTACACCACCTTATTTAAGGTGCTTAGATTTTCAAATCAGTGAGAATTCACTTGTGAGTGGTGGGCATTTTTGTTTGGTTTTATCAGGCACTCAAGCTCTTTATCAGCCTTAGACAAGATAAAGTTCTTTTAGCATAACTGCTATACAAAAGGGTTTTGTTTCTGTTAAAAGTGGTTTCTTCCAGTGTAGTTAAGATCACCTTATAAATGCTTTTAGGCTATTATGTTCTTTTTTATGAATAACGTAGTTTGACCTAGAGAGTTTTGAAGTATTGAACAGCTTTGAATAGTGACTAAACTGAAGGTTCATCACCTCTTAGGTTATTCCAGCATCCCCAGAGCATTTTGCATTTGAGGTTGAAAAGTAATGTGTATATATAAAGTTATATATAGTATATCTCACTTATATATGTGACTGTTTCCCTGGATGGTGTCAGTGAACTGTAGATTACACACAACGGATCTGTGAAAGGTAGATTAAGAAAAGTGTCCTTGGAGATCAGAATATGTTGGAACGTAGGAAGTATGAGTAAGAAAGTGATCTGTATCTGTTGGGCTTAAACCACTTTCTCCCCAACAAACAACTTAAAATCTGTTTATATACTTGATGAGGGAGAGAAAAACAAAAATGGAGCCAAACTCTACTCAATGGTAAAGGGACAAGAGGCAGCAGGAACAAACTGAAATACAGAGAATTCCATTTCAATAAAAACAAAACTTTTTCTTTCCCCCAATATAGCATGAGGGTAGTCAAGCACTTGAAGAGAATGCCCAGGGACGCTACATTCATCCTTGGAGATGCTCAAAATCACATCAGACATGAACTTATCAAATGCTCTAGTTGAACTTTGAGTGGAGATATGGACTAAATGATCTCTAGAGTCCCTTCCAACCTCAGTGATTCTGGGAGATTCCCCAGTGATTCTAGAACTGTTTAGAAAAGAGAGCTGTTAAAAAATAATATATAGTAATAATAATATATACTTATATGCCATAAAATATATGGTAATAATAATATATGGTAATAATTTGTCACAGTAATATATGTAACTATGGAGAAAGACTCATCTCGAGATTTGAGTGTATATTATTACATAAAATAAAAAAGGCCTACTGGGTCCAGAAGTAACAAAGTTGTTGTAAACTTGAGGAAGGTAAACTGCTAGAACTGTTTAGATAGATTATGCCCACGTTGTACAAGTCGCGTGAACTTTTAGCACTTCTTAGTTGAGCTAGGTAAGATTCTTCCCTAAAACACCATCCTGATGGAAATGCAGAACATGATGAGCTCAGTTGTTTCCATAGTCTCACCCTCTAAGTTAAGCACGTGTCTACTGTATTGATTATCAATTGATTTTGGACTTGTTAGCTCCCTAGAATTAGAGTGTATAAGGAGATTAGCTGTTCAGTCCAAGATCAGTGTTTTAAAATAAAGTAGTTGTAACTTATTTTTTTTAGAAGAGCAGTATGTATCAGATATTCTGAACTACATTGACCATGGAGATCCTCAGATTAGAGGAGCTACTGCCATTCTCTGTGGAACAATCGTCAACTCTATTCTAATTAAGTCCCGTTTTGATGTCGAAAAATGGCTAACAAGCGTCCGAAGCTTAACAGGTAACAAAATATTTTAAGGTTTTAAGACTGACTTCTTATTTTTTTAATCTAGCCTAAATTTTTACTTTATTTCGTTCTTCTCAAATTGTTCATAGGAAATCTCTTCTCCCCGGTAGACTGCATACCTCTGCTACAGAAGACTCTGAAAGATGAATCCTCTGTTACGTGCAAACTGGCTTGTACGGCTGTGAGGGTAAGCAAAAGCAGTAACTGTCTTGCACATCCACAAATCTTAAGGATATTGGTCATGGAATGAGATACTGTTATATTCAAATGTATAAATGTATAAAATTTTCTTCTTAGTCAAGAACTTTATTGTAGAAAACATGAATCCAGACAGAGAAATAAAGAAACCATTAGAAAATGATTGTTGATTGCAGTATTCCAAACATCCTGTTTCTTGTCATAACGTACATGTATGAGCTAAACCCGGTTTTTGGTTTTATATTATGTATGTCTAACCTTGAAAAGCAGATAACTCTAGTACTTTATCCTAGCTTGTAAGCAGAAACATTTAAAACTCAGTTTTAAATAAGATAGATTTTTATGATAGCTTACACATTTTGTTTCTATAGTATAACTGGGCATGTATGACTTTTGTTTTCTTTTTTAGCATTGCATCGTGAGTTTATGTAGTAGCAGTTACAGTGAACTTGGTTTACAGTTAGTTGTTGACCTCCTTACACTGAGAAATAGCTCTTACTGGCTAGTAAGAACAGAACTGCTGGAAACACTTGCAGAGGTAGATTTTCGGTAAGTGTGTATTTTTCTATAGGCATTGTAACTCCAATAAAAGCAAATATGTATAGGTGGCTGGGAGCATAATGGAAAAGTTACTAAAAATTAATGGGTTTCATAAAATGAGTTTGGACTACTCATTCGTACGTGTAAGTTTAAATTCCTCATGTGGATGGTAGGAAACTGACTGACTGTGCTACAAAGCCCAATTCTAATAATGCTGTATTTAGTTCAATCATTTGTTTTATCTTAGCTTTTTAAAAACCTGTAATCAGATCATAACATTTTGAACCTAATTCAGATTTCATGTAATAATGGTTTATACTGAAAAAATATCACTTATTTGTTTTTTCCTGTGTCCCTCATTCTCCACAGGTTCTTCCAAGCTGAAAGACAAAATATTTCTTCCAAACTCATGTTATCATTATTTAGACCAAATAACACTTTCTGAATAGTGACTTTTGGAATGTGTTACCTTCTTTTGAAAAGAATCTGATTTAACTTGCATGAGGAAAATAAAATTCTCATGTGTAAATAATGTTTTTTAATTAAAGAAACTTAGTTGTTCTGATAGGTTAGATAGATTATATTTAGCGCATAGTTGTCTTCTGATGGCAGCCAAAGTTGTGTTTGCTACTTATCTTTATGCTAATTACTCAAATTCTTCTTCCATTTTGTCATAGGCTAGTCAATTTTTTGGAAGGAAAAACAGACAGCTTGCACAAAGGAGTTCATCATTATACTGGTGTAAGTAAATTAATAATTAGTCTTTTTGTGGATCTGGGTTAAGATAGAAATGTAGTTTCAGTACTTAATGTTTAAATTCTCTAAACGTGAATTTATTTTACAAGTGTGTTTTGCATAAGAGGACGGGAAAGGGCAGGACAGTGTGATGCATTTCCCAGAAACTGGAAAAAGTTTATAAAATATCAAAATGGGGCTACTCATCAATGTGGAAGCAAAAATCACCTTACTGACCAGCATGACAGAAAAAAATTTCACTTACTAAGAATTTTTTAACAATGTTGTCAGAATGTTGGAAAATTGTTCAGTAAACTTTGTGGTGCTAATTTATTTCCTAGCTCCTAAAACTTCAGGAGAGAGTGCTCAATGATGTTGTAGTCCATCTACTGGGAGATGAAGAT
>JAVCKT010003965.1:0-10803 GCA_032273925.1 Rhynchotus rufescens
CCAGGTGGGTTTTGAAGACCTCCAGAGAAGGAGACTCCACAGCCTCCCTGGGCAGCCTGTTCCACTGCTCTGTCACCGTCGCACTAAAGAAGTTCCTCCTCACATGGAGATGGAACTGCCTGTGTTTCAACTTACACCCATTGACCCTTGTCCTATCACTGGCCACCACTGAGAAGAGCTTGGCCCCCTCCTCCCTACATCCCCCCTTCATGAACTTATACATGTTAATCCTATCCCCTCTCAGCCTTCTCTTCTCCAGGCTAAACAGGCCCAACTCAGTCTCTCGAACAGTTCAACCCAGTGGTGTGGAGTCCCCTTTAGTGTGCTGCCCTGGCAGGGACCCTTTGGAAGGAGACCTGTTGTAGGGAGATAACCAGGACACAAGGCTGTGAGAAAGACTCTGCAGGCCTGGGGACAGACAGTCATAGGGGTTAGGAAAGGGGGCTGTGGCTACCTGCAGGGCCCCGTCTTCCTAGGCCTTGTCTCTGTAATTCCCTGGGAACTGAAACCTGTCCAGTGCCAGAGGCCATGACCCTACCAGCTGCTGTGCCAGCCCTGGTGTTTCTGTGTCAGTGGGGTCATAGTTCATGGAGCTGAGCTCCCAGAGCTACTTCTGTGCAGCGTGGAGCCGACTTATCAGAAAACACAATTATGGCCTTGTGAACAAACCAACCAACCTAGGGGAGCATGCATTTGGGGGATGGGAAATTATAGCTCTCCCTCTTCCCTCCCTTTTTAAACAGGCTGGAAGAGAGCTGGGAAAGGTTCAGGGAAGGGTGAAGGGGATCATGGACCTTGAATGGGAATGGAACTCTCTAGGCAATTGCTGCAGGGGTGCAAGAGGTCTGCCCAGGGGAATGAGGTTTGGGGAGGCTGATAAGCTTCGTTTGCATCAGAGGTGGCAGCAGTCCTGAAGGTTCATAGTGTGGTGCTGGTAGAGGACACAACACAGTGCAACTGAGCTGTGGTGCTTGTAGCTTCTGTGTCGTGATGCTAAAGGGTGATACGGGCAATACAGACCTTGGCTTTGGATGGCTGGGGTAGAGAGGAACTTCTGGGCAGTATTGTGCTGCTGGCCATCACTGCTGGAGAGGAGCTATACGGGCAATCTCAGGGGCATCTCCCACGGCCTGGGGTGTCCAGGCTCTGGCCACAGCCTTGTGCCCTCTAGCAGGAAGGTCACTCCTGCAAGGACCCTGTTGCTGCTGTTTGCGTTGTTATTGCCCAAGGGCATTGCTTCCAAAGGTCAAGGCTCTTCAGGATTGAGCCAAGCAGCTTGTATCTGTCTTTCTCTCTCTTAAAGATGCTCAGAAACCGTTACGTG
Organism: Rhynchotus rufescens; assembly: GCA_032273925.1. Lineage (NCBI taxonomy): Eukaryota > Metazoa > Chordata > Aves > Tinamiformes > Tinamidae > Rhynchotus > Rhynchotus rufescens. Next base: position 1,325 of record JAVCKT010003965.1, read on the forward strand.
AGCGTGCAATTCAGGATTCATAAGCAAATTTAATGGAGCAAGAAGCCAGTGCCACTCAGAGGATGTCACTGGCCCCTCTGGCATCTTGGGCTTCCCTGCTGTCACCTTGAGGGTTTACAAATAGCTTTGATTGTGGGATGAAGTTGTCTCCACTGATCGCAGAGCAGAGGCTATTGAGCAGAACTCCTCCTAGGAACCGACATGTGCCTGGTGTCCCTGGGCTTTCCGGCAGGCTCTCGGCCTTGTCCTCACTGTCCTAGAGGTGGCCTAGTTTTCCTTGGCCAGGCTCCCTGCATCTGGCTCCTGGCTTAGGTGACAGGGCTCATCCTCTCCTTCAGGCAAGGGGGCACAGAGATGTCTTGCCGAGGGCAATGGTGGGATGCGGAGTGGCAAATGCAGCTCTTCTCTCTAATGCCTCTGCCTACCTGGGAGGATTTTTCTGGCCGTGCTGCCCGCAGCCTCTTGAAGCTGCAGGATGCTGCCCATGGGGCTGCTGCCTTGCAGCTGCCACCTCTGCATAGGGCTGGGCAGGGGAGCAGCTGAGTTGCCCTGTCTGCATGCAAGCATTTCCCTTAACTAAGTCTTGGGATAAGAGTGGATTTAAGTGCTTTGGTTTATAAATAAACAGCACTTGTGACCAAGGTAGATTTAAGCGGAGCTGGCACCAGCCCTATTTGGGAAGGGATCTCTCCACCACATGGGCAGCTGTTGGACTTCCTGTTGTACGCTAATCCTTTAAGCCTGCTTTAGCTCTGTTAATTTTCCTCCTTTCTTTTTTTTTCTTTTTTATTTATTTATTTTCCCCCTTTTCCTGATGGGCTGCTTTGGCAGCGCGTGAATGCCCGCGTTGCTTGTGCCTGCGGCTGGGCTGAGCAGCCAGGCTGTCTTCCGAGTGCCGGCTGCCATGCAGCAGGGCCCCCGGGATGGTGGTACCTGAATGCGTTCCCTTCTCTCTCTCTTACAGGCTCTGCAGTCTGCGCCTGAAGAAGCTCACGGTGCTGAAAGAGCTGGACAAGGAGCTGAGCTCTGTGCTCATTGCTGTGAAGATCCAGGTAGGCTTCTCTCCTTGCTCTCTGGGAGCAGCAGCTGCTGCCCGGAGCTGGCCCGTAGCGGGATTCAACCTCGGCTGCGGGATCGAGGGCTCCCTGGGTGCCTGAGGCGGCTGCCACTTCTGGAGCTGCTGCTGGGAGCTCAGCAGCCCCTGCCCATCTGGCTCCCCGGTCCGTGGCCCCACTCAGCAGCTAGAGGCTTCTGGCAGCATCCTCTGCCTCCGTGCCCATGGGGGAAGGATGGGAAGAGGGGAGGGTGGCAGGGCTGGGAAAAGGATGGAGCACCTCCTTAGGTGACTTCGGCTTTGGTTTTTGCACTCCGTGTGATCCTGCCATGTCCTCTGCTGTCCCCTCCCTTCCTCTATGTGCTTCGGCCTGGAAAGGCACCTCTACTAGTCCTGGCCAGAAGGGACACGGATGAGTTTTCTCCTCAAGTGGAGAGGCTCTTTGTCCCCATCCTGCCTCCCGCTGACAGTGGGGAAGAGATGACTCCCCATAAGCAGGGCCACCTTCTAGCCCCCTGCCAGAGCTCAGCAAGGAGGCGAAATGCCTCTTGTGTCCCTGGTGTGGCTGCCCGGGCCCAGCTGTGTTGCCCCTGCCCTTTCTTCGTTCTTGTCAGCTGGCAGCAAAGATGCTGATCCCATTGAAAGCACCGCGGGGTGGGAGCTCAGCGGCTTTGTGCTCCTGCCGAGCTCTTTGTGCCGCACACATTAGAAGCTAAATCCTGGATAAGCGCTGGAAGCTGCTGTATTAATGGAGCTCGGGGAGCTGGCATTTGCCTTCGTGGCAGCCCCGATTCACTTGCCTAGGAGAGTCTGTAAGTGAAATGTGAAAAATGTGAAGTTTGGAGGGGGAGGAAGAGCAGGACCCTGTGGTTCACATGCTATTGGTTAATCTGTCCATTGCTACATGCATGATTTATGTCATCAGGAGATGATGTGCATGCCACTTGGGAGAGCTGAAAGCTCTGGGCTGTGCCCTCTGAGACCCCCTCACCCCTTATAGGGACATTGTTGAGGAAACAACTTGGGCAGGGGAGAGCTGCTGACTGCTAGAAGCCAGAGAGCAGTTGAGGTTGGTGCTGGCAGCTGAGGGTGGGTGCCAGAAACCAGCCGGGTGCTGGGGGCTCCTGTGCAGGTGGGCACATTGGGCTGCTGCTCTGTTCCTGTTACTACTAGCTGCCTGGGCTGTGTGTGCTCCTCTTCCTCCCTGGGGACTCCTTGCAGCCCCCTGTTACACTGGAGCTGCTGTGGGCCCTGTGCATGCGTCCTCAGCTACATGGTCCCTCACACGCTGCAAACATGAGGCTGTGTAAGAAGCTGCCCAACCTGGCTCTTCCAGCTGCATCCCCCTGTTCTTGCCATGGGCCCGACCCTGTATCCTGCTGTTGCAAGAGGTCAACCAGCCTCAGCATGAGACCATGTGGGCTACTCTGCTTTCCTTGACACTCAAGTCATGTTGGTGAGGACCTTGGGTGTCCCGTGCTCACCTCTTCCCTGTGGGGCCACGTGCCTGTGGCCACCTGCATGCACAGGCTCCCGCAAAGCTGAAGGGAATTGGAGGAGTAGGTTCCTGCCCACACCAGTCTGCAGCTTGCCGTTCACTGTGGGTGTGAGATGGATCAGTGTGCCTCGCTGATCTGCTTGCGCCTGCCTCACCGGCTGCTGAGCCGTCCTGGAAGGCAGATGGGAGTTGTAGGCAGTACCAGCAAGGCTGCCTACGGCGTGGCCGCAGCGGGGGCCATTCCTCTCGTGCCTCTCCTGGCTACTGAATGAGTCATGCTAGAGAGAAGCTGTTTAAAGGCTCCCTGGTGAGTGTTGCCATCTCCTTCTTTTGAGTGGAAGCAGAAGACACGTGTAATTTGTTGAGGGCCTGCAAGTTCCAAAGAAGGGAACTGGTCTTTAGCTGAAAGGACAGCTAGGTTTTCTCTTAGCTTTACTGAACTGAGGTAAGGCCTCTGGGAAGTTGCTGCTCTCAAGGGCAAATTACATGGAAGTAGAGCTGTGACTCTGCCTGATGGTGGAGCTTGGATGAAGGTGGCCACTCTCCCTATGGAGACAATCCATTAGATGAATGTACGTGACTTGGAGGATGGTGTGAGCCTGTCTAGAATATCTGCTCTCCTCACCGTGATAAAGCCCTTCTGCTCTTAAAGGATAATTTCCAAATGTTGTATGTGCTGTCATCTGCTCCTTCATCCAAAAAGACCTCTGACAAAGGGTTAAGAGAAGATTTTTATGTCTACTTAATGTAGTTATTCATCACGGAGAAAATTTCTAATATGCCTTGTCCTGTTTCCCAAAGGTAAATTGAGTAACGAATGTCCTAAATTAGTGACCTCTAGGGAGGTTAAATCCAGGCTACTGTGAGAAGAAAACTTACTCTTGCATCCCTGGAGTGTTTTTTAAACCTCTTTTTACCCTGAGTTATTTGTTTTGACAGCTTAGAGATGCCATAGAGTGTCTCCTACTGTGTACAGTTCAACGTGGCATTAAGAGAGCCAGATGTGCCGCGTGGCTCCGTAAAGGTGCAGAAAATGGTCCTGGCTGCTTATCTGTGTTTACTTGGCAGAGGCTCTTCCTGTAGTTCAGAGACGCCTGATCTGGAGCCGTGGCCAGAGGCCGTAACAGAGGACAGCTCGTCCTGGTGCTTGCAGACCTTGTGGCTCCTGTGACGGTGCCGTGGGAGGGATGGGCCCCCTCTGCGGCAGCTGCTTGCCGGGATGTGGCTGCTAACTGGGGTGCAGCCCTTGGTGCAGCAGAGCAAGGATGGTGCCACTACATGCTGGACCAAGGCCTGTGCTAACGGTGGTCCAAGCCTTGTCTGTGCTTGCTGCTGCCAGCCTTGCTTCTGCCCCGGCCCTGTGCCCCACAAGGAGCTGGATTTTTCATTCCTTGATGTACTTGGGAAGTGTTCTCACAGTCTTCTGCTCCCACCTCACTCATACTTTGTGTCTGTTCTTTCCGCAGTATTTATCACTCCTGCCCGATCAGTTCCAATTCCCCCTTAGTTAACTAAATTTGCTGCTGATATTTAATGAGCTGTTTTGTCTCCAAATGCTCCTTTAGTTGAGTTCTGGGCTATGCTTTGCTGTCTGCTTTGGCCTGACAAACTGAGGAGTGTAACTGAGGAGGAGCCTCAGTTCTTGCTTCAGCTCTGCATGCTGCTGCTGACTTTTCTCATGGTCTCTGAGGTTACTGCTTGATCTGGCATGGCCAGTGTCCTCCCAGCACCTGTGCTGGTGCTCAGTATCAGGGTGGCAGGAGCAGTCCCTCCCCTCTCCCTTCCCAGGGCTTTTAGCTGGTTTGCAAGCAGGACTTGCAGGGACACCTGCCACAAAACATCCACTCCAGCTCCCTGGCTTCCCCATCTGCCATGGGCCAGGCTCAAGACTTCCCCTGCTCTGCTTTCTGTTCAGTCTCATCTTGCTCTTCTGCCTCAGGAAGCAGAGGATAAGGGCAGTTCTCTCCTGCTACAGTCAATGTGCAGGTCCCAGGCAGAGCAGTCCAGGCCTTGGAGCAGTGCCCCAGGGCTTTGAGGGGGGGGCCTGGTTTCCAGCAGCTGGCTACTTTCCTTGGCCAGAGCTCAGCCCTTCTGCAGCCTTCTCTCTTTCCAGCAGAACTGATGCAGCTCTCGCGGCTTCTGCTCATGGGTACCGGGTCCCTGCACCCATGCACCACTGGCCCAGGCCTACGGAGTGCTGCAGTCCAGGGATCTCCACTGCTTCTCCCCCTGCTGTGCCTGAGACCAGTGCGTGTCCCATGCCACGCTGTGTGCAGGGACATCGGTGTTGCTCTGAGGGCCACAGCCTAGGCCCAGAGCTGTGTGTGTAGCTCCCATGATGGTGAGTGACACTCCTGTGCAGGGTTGCAGCATTCACGAAAACTCCCTGCGCTGGATGCACAACACAGGCTGTTTTCAGCCTTCCCTTGCTGTACTCTGCTCTCAGGGGGGGAAAAAAAAAAAAAAAAAAAAAAAAATGTTTGGGAAGAATAACTGCAGCCGTATGGGTGGGTTGATGAAAGACTGAATCTTTAGGGGAAGCTGCAAAGTCCTGGAAAGAGATCGCAAAGATGGGACAGAAGAAAAGGGAAAAGTGTAAGCAGCACAGGAGAACCTGCAGGCTTTTGTGGAGCTGACTTGAGTGCGTCAGGTGGCTCCACGAGACAAAATCAGACTAAAACAAGGCATTGGTTCTTCCTTGTGGATTGCAGTCACCATTTGCTGTATGCCTTTTGTGCAACCGAGTCTGTGGCCAAAATGCTCTGGCTTAGCAGAGCATCTCAATCTTGTTGCAGGGTTCCAAGCGAGTGCTGAGATCCAATGAATATGTTCTCCCACCAGGCGGCCTGATGGAGACGGAGCTGGAGCTGACGTTCTCGTTGCAGGTATCTCGCAATACGTTCCCCTGGCTTGCTGGCATTGCTCAGCTGGTGACAGCGAAGAGACCTGCTGCAGGCCAACTGCTGCAGCTGCTTTAGGGGGTGGTTTTGCTTGGAGGGGGATGAGGAGTACTGGTGCCCTCTGAGAGGCACTTCAGAGGTTGGCTGATGACACCCTACTGTCCATTGACCTCAAGGAAGAGTCCCCATATGCTGCCTTCTCCCTGTGATTTCCCTCCCCAGTACCCACACTTCCTCAAGAGGGATGGCAATAAACTGCAGATCATGCTGCAGCGGAGGAAGAGGTACAAGAACCGCACAATCCTGGGCTACAAGACCCTTGCAGTGGGCATCATCAACATGGCTGAGGTGAGGGGCTTGGCACGGCCTCCCTTTGCCCTGCTGGGCAGGGAGCTGGGCCTGCCGGGGGCTGCTGGGCTGGAGGGCACCCGCTGTTCTCAGCCCCGTGGTTTATCAGCCAGCCTTGAGGCTGAGGGGATAGGCTGCTAGACACCTCCTTGCCCCCTGGCAGAAGGCTTGTCTCTCCGCCCAGGTGATGCAGCACCCAACTGATGGAGGGCAACTGCTGGGCCTCCACAGCAACATGAAAGACGTGAACATCCGGGTGGCCGAAATCAGCATCTATTCTCTGTCTAGCCAGCCCATTGATCATGAGGATGGGAGTGTCCCTTCTGGTCCTAAAATCAAAGCTTCAGGTGTGTTGATGTTCGTCACAGACCTGCGGGCAAGGGTTTGGGGCAGGACGTGGTGGATCCTGGAGCATGTCTCCAAGTACCTGTCAGCAATAGTGAGCGTGTTTCTGGAGCCAGGTGTCATTCTGTGGAAATGCTGCACTGTCTGTTCTCAGATCGCTCCCCAGACATCGATAACTACTCTGAAGAAGAGGATGATAGTTTCTCCTCAGAGCAGGAAGCCAGTGATGATGCTGTACAGGGCCAGGTAAGGAGACCTAGCAGAGAAGCTCATGTTGTGACCTCTACCCTGGGACAGGGAGTACAGATGGAGGGTCTTCATCACCCTGAGCCCTCACATCTTCCATTCAAATGTTTGTCATGGTATCAGGAAACAGAAAAACAAAATATCTTAACAATGGGAAAGAACTACTGTCAGACCCATGCTGGAGTGGAGGCTCTGGAGAGCAGTGGTGTGTTTGGAGGATCTTTATGAGTCCTGTCTTATCTGCAGAATAAAACCACTGCTGAACCCCTTCCACCTGGTACCACTGACTGTCTCTTCCTGTCAGCACAGAGCAGAGGTTGTCTTGAGCTGCCCTCTCTTGGAGAGAGAGCAGAACTTTTGGGAAGAGGTACAAACTGGATCTGAAAATGGTCAGAGATGGCAAACCCACCCCAGTCCTTTGAAAAAGTTACGCCTGTGCAGTTTCCTGACCTCTTGTGGTGCCTGCAATTAAGGCCAAAAAAAAAAGCCTTTATCAGGCACAAAGACAAAGCCTGGGCCATTCAGGGCCCTCTGCATTACCTGCCACATTAGACTTGGCTAACATGCTGTGACTCCATGTCCCTGGGAGCTGTGTGTGTCAGTGAGGCTGATCCTTGAAGGGACGTGCTTGTGCTGCACTCTCTGAAATAACTTTGGAAAAGAGTTAAGAGGAAAAGAGGAAAGAGGAGACAGGAGAGCAGCACAAGGGCTGGGGACACTAGTGAGTGGAAAAGGAGGTTTAAGTTATAGGAAGAGCTGCGTGCAGAAGACTCTTACCTCTCCTATGAGCTTTGGTGGCACACATTTACGTGGAGGGACCTGGGGACAAGAGTGATAGATAAAAAGGTTTTCGGTGGAAGGATGCCAAGGAGGGGGAAGGAAGTACTTGGAGAGAGGTGGGGAAGGGAGCAGCAAGACTCTGGAAGCAGAGTAGACCCCTAGCTGTTTCCATATGGGTGGCAAATGTTGGGTGGAAGGCTCCCAGGAGTTGCTGCTCTGTGAATTATGAGTGCTTCTGGTGTGCTGTGGCTTCTCCCCTGCAGGATCTTTTTGATGAAGAGGACGACTTGAGAAAAACCAAGAAGGCCAGGAGGAAAATGATCCGAACCACCTCTATGACCCGAGTAACATCAGTGTTTCTAACATATTCAAAGCAATGGAAGGAACTGACTTCCTGCCCTTCTTGCGGAGAACCTATGGAAGCAGATGTAGATTGTCAGCCTGTTCCCCCTTGGCGGGCAGTTCCGAAGGCTCTGAGCCCACCCTTGTCCCAGCATACACAAGAGCAGCCTGTTTCAAGCCATGCTCTAGCTTGTGGCCCCTACTGTGTTTAGTTTGACTTTGCGTAGATGCTCTGTGTGCAACACAGCTTTGGCTCCCTGCTCTGACGTGGTCTCTCCTCTTTCCCTCCCTGATGAAGCAGAAGGCAGGCATGAGGAAAGCTGGATCACTAGCAGCCCTTTTGCCTGCCAACAGAAGGGGCGAGCTGCTGTATCAGCCCCTGGTTCTCCAAATATCTTTTTGTCCACATCCCCCTCGGCCTTGTATGTCCCAAGGCAGATTCTTTCAGAGTTCCTTCCGAGCCTTTCTCAACTATATGGTCTGGGGAGAAGGGGGATTTAAAAGGAGAGAAAGCGCTATTCTGGACTGCAGCAGAGAGAGTCTGAGTCCCTGCAGCCTCCCTTGTGGCCAGATCCAGTGGCTTCCAGCAGAGCTTGGGTTTAGTCCAACTCCAGCAGCAAATTTAAGAAGCTGGGGAGATCATATCTGACGTGGAGTCAGTAGATTCAGGAAGGGGCCAGCAGGCTGTTAAGGGGAGCAGTTTGGGTAGAACTTTAGTCATCTTACAACTAGATTTGATAGTTTTGGTGATCTCTTCTCTCTCTCTCTCTCTCTTTCTCTCACTCTCACTCTCTCTTTTATTTCTTTCAGCAACCAAACTTTAAGCAGAAATTTGTGGCTTTGCTTAAGAGGTTTAAAGTGACAGAGGAGGTAAGAAGAAGGAACCCTGCCCCACCTGTCAGTATCACCTGCAGATGTTTAGATGCCAGAAACTGCCTCCAGCTCATGGGGAGTGCAGGGCAGGTGCTCAGGGGTGCTTGCAAAAGGGGATGTGATGGTGACAGCCTGTCGCCAAAGATGATGTGGGACTTGGCACAGATTTAGCCTTTTCTCAGGGTCTTGAGAAGACAGTTCTGAGCCTTGCTTGCAAATCAAAAACCCTTCCAAGAGAGTCTGCCTGGTGAGAGAGGCTCAGGGAGAAGGGATACTGCTTTGCATTGGAGAGCTAGCATCACAAGAGCCACACTCATCCTATTCACTGCTGAAAGCAGACCTGAACACAAATGCAGGGGGAGCTTGGCTGAGAGTGTGCCGAGTGACAACATAGCCAGCAAAGGTCCTTCCAGATGTCCTGACTCTAGTGAGTGTGGGTGCCATAATGACAATGTCACCTGCTCCTGCCACAAGCTGGATTTGGAGGAATTTGAGGGGGAAGAAGTGGTGGGCCTCAGGGCTGGGAGGGAGTCTATGCTTGCCTGGCCTTGACTGCAGGGTGACTCCATCCATTTTTCCTCTGAATTGATACCACAGGTCCTAGACTCTGACCCTGTGGACCAGACTCAAGAGGTAGAGGAAGACCTGGGCTTGCTCTATGACAGCCTGGAGGAATGCAATAACAGTGACAGTGGCCCAGAGATTGAGGACAACGAGAGTGTGCACAGCACACCAAAGCCCACCTTGAGGTAGGTGTTGTGGGGAGCCACAGACCAACCTTACAGTCTAGAAAACATGGAGAAACATCCCCCAACAAGTCTGTTGCTTGAGCTAATGCAGGCACTATTCCCTCTCTTTTTCCATACTCACCAGCAGTTCCTTCCTGTGTTGGCACTTCTGAGCTTTTCACCTCAAAACCACCAAACACTTGCATGTTCTGCTTAAAAAAAATGAAACTTCCCGACTAAAACTGCCTATCATCGTTTTTAGTCTCATTCCCTCACATCTGACACCCTTCCTAGCCTACTGGAAGAGTATCTACTTGATCTAAGTGAGCTTACGTTCTGAGCTTTTACATCTCCTCTCTGCTAAC
>JAVCKT010003966.1:0-20714 GCA_032273925.1 Rhynchotus rufescens
ACCTTAATGAGGAACAAATTGTTTTTTGTTGTTGTTGGTGGGGGGGGGGGGGTTGCCCCTTTTTGTTTCCTGAGGCTTTGTTGGCTTTTTTATGTTACCTACAATCAACCATTAAAATAAATGGGTCAGTGACATAAGAGTGTTAATTTCCTCTCCCCTACAGGTTCATGGAAACAGAGATTTTATAAAAGTTCCCTTTTATTACTCTGCTTACAGTCAGCTTAAGTTGAAGACCAAATGAGTTAGTGTTGTTTAGCAATGCCTGCCGAGGCAGAGGAGACCAAGGAATGAATAGAAACAAATCCCAGGAGGAGGAGATCTGTTTTTTGTTCATTTTATATTTATACAGATGACGATATGAACAGCTACTTTTTATACAGGTAAATTAGTGGTCTTGTGGATCTGTATTTGGAGTGAACAGAATCACAATCCATGTTTACATGCAAATATTAAAACTAGGCAATTGAGTAGGAAAGCTTCATTTTAAACTTTCAGTAAAAAAAAATAGAGAGTAATATTTAAAATAAGGTCCTTATTAAAGCAACAAAGCAAAACATTGCATCTTAGGAGAGGTAGAGAAGAGAGAAAAGCAAGCTCACTTGTTAATACATAGAAATTTGATTTCATTTGAAATGCCCCAAAACATCAGCCCAGCCTTTCTTTGTCATCCCAGAAAATGTTAGGCCCTTCCACCATATCCTGAATCATTTCTGACACTGCTATGCACATTTCTTGGTCACCTAACATCATCTCAGATGGTACGAATCACTCAGAGGTGTACAACTTAAATGAACTCTGAAAGTCAAAATATCCCAAATCCTGGAGGCATCTGCCTCCAGACCAGGCATTTAATTGACCCTTGACATCTGTTGACTTCAGGTAATGGTTGATACCTAAGCACTTCCATGGATCTGATTGCACAACCTTTCTACTTGAGGTAGCTTTGCTGACCCTCAAAGCACTGTCCTTCGAGCTGGGGACACTTGATCAGCAGTGTGAACCTTGATCATTCACTGCACACCTCAGCTTACACTCGCTGTTGTACAAGTTTGGTTTATTTAAACTAACTTCAAGGCCAGATTCCTCTGTGTTGCTGCTAAAGGAGACTCAGTCTATTCTAGAATCCACCAAGTGCTAAGATAATGAAACACTTTTAGTCACCTTTGGATCCTTTCATGCTCCAGAAACCACTTGAAGCTGGCAGATTCCCACAGAAGTGTTGATTTATATGAACTGTACATTTTTATTAAAAAAAGAAATATTAATAGGCTTTGACATTGGTGATTGTTTTTTTACAAAATTTGGCTGCACAAAGTCTAAATTCTTTTTATATCAAATGCAGCTGACAAGCTGATACAGCTGCCCCTGTATTTTTTTCTGATAATCGGGATTGCCTGAGTTCTGCAAATAGTGATGTTGGCAAGTTTAGAAACCTTATTTTGCATTCATATATTCATCCCATTTTCATGACAAAACAAGCACTTTTTTGTGTGAATGATTCAGGCTTTTATAGAGGAAAGAACAGAGTTACCATAAGGTTGAATGTCGCAGTGTAGGTCTGGACAAGTTGAAATATGGAATAACGTTTCTACTTCCACCAATAAAGCATGCCTTTTATCTTCCATGAAGACTTGTTCCTTGCTAGTCTCTGTCAGCAGGAGCCATCAACATAACAATGTTTAGCTGACCTGTGAAAGAGCTTCTGGTAACCACTACTCAAGAGCTCCATTAAGACAGAATCATTTAAGCTGATTCCATAACAATGCAAAACTTTTGCAAAATGAGGTTAGAAGGTTGAGGCTTTTTATATAACCAAATGCAACCATTTTCAGCCTGAACTTGCAAGCTGCTGAGTAGTTTCAGCTTCCATTAACATTATAGACATGCTCAGCATTTTATAGGATCAATGCCAATGAAATCTAAAGTCTTAAGATAATGTTTTAGTTACAATAATAACCATGAAAATTCCCGGGATTTTAAAGACATTGATGAAATACAAGAAACAAAACCTATAGCATGATTATGTACTACCAACTGAAATTTCTAGTTAAATCCTTGCCTAGCCTTATGGAAAAGGAAGCCTACTTTCCTTTTACTGGGAACATCTCTTAGAGAACCTAGTACAGCTAACTTGATTCATGACTTAATACATTTTTGACACTGTTCTCCAAAAATCATCAAATATATTAAGTGCCAATAATTACTCAAGCAGCTCTGGCTTTTATTAAGTGCAATATAACACAGCCAGCCCATTAAACATGAATCTAAGGGCCAGAATCCAATGTAGATGAATCAAATCAGAAAACAAGCCTGGAATGAATCCAGTCGGTTTCCTGTTTTCTCAGGGAAGCTAAGCCCATACATTTACACATAACCCCATGTATAAATATATTGAACACTGTTTAAAATCTGATTTGTTTTCCTCTAAAAGGAGGCAAGTTTGAAAGCCTTGTTCCTCTGATAATTACAATCCTTATTATAGCTTCCAGGATAAATGTACACATTTCTAGATTATCCCTATGAAATTTATCTTGGAGATACCAGTAATGCTTATGATCTGAGTCTGTAGAATTTTAGAACCCTTTTGGGAGGTTTTCCTATTGGTATGGACAAACTCCATCAGCCTGATCAGAGCTAAGGTGCCCTAAATATTAAATTCCATCAGATTAAGTAGGTAACATCACTGCAGTGGTTGTTAGGACTCAAGTTAAATAATAGTTCCCAGAAAGTTATAGACAATTTTCCCCAAAAAATCACTTTCCTCTTGAAACTCCTAGGAGTTGAACACACAAATCACTCCTCTTACTCGAGGCTATTTATCATTTTTAGAGGTTATAAATTATACACACCAAGCACCAATTTTATACACCAAAAATCATAACAATGCAGTCGCAATACAGAACACGCTGAAGGGTACTCTCCCCTTTTAAAAAGTAAGAGTAAAAAATAATAATTCAATGCTCAGGACTGCAGTAACATTTTCTGTAAAAGGATCTCAAAGTGACTTATAAAGGAGCCATTAACCTCATTAAACACCTGTGAAACAGGAATGTAGCAATTATCTTCATTGCTTTGCCATGAAGGTGGGCAAGTTTCTCAGCTTTATATACTTTAAGTGAAGATTTTGAAATGTTTTCCATGCTTCCTATGACTGATTCAGCCCAGCAAGTTAGAAGCAAATTTGGGAGCAATGCACTGATTGTTCTCAGCCAAGATAGATTACGTGATACATACACTGAGAGTAACACTGGATAGATTAGAGGTCCCAATGCCAACCAAATTGTGTTGCTAGTACTCCCATTACATTAATTCAAAGAGTGGAAATGTTGTCCTACAGAAATCACCAGAAGTTCATCATCATTGTGAATTCAGTGGTGAAATTCCGGGTCTTTGCCTAGAAAGGAGTAAGCTTGAATCATGGAAGAGATTATCATGAATTGGAAATAGGAAGTTATTCTCAACTCTCTGCCAAAGGGGATTTACTGAGTAGAGAGGGGCAGTTGGCAGAGTCAGCTGGATGAAACCATTGTGTTTCTCTTCGGACTAGTTCTTGGTAGCTAACCTAGTAAACTGATTTTCTGTATGATAACTCAGAGTTTACTATCTCCTTCTAGTCACTGAGTGGCTAATATGAGCTGGGATGGAATTCTGTCCAAATTTAGAATTTTGTATTTGATGTCTACCTGGAAGTGTCTACAGCTGAGCAGTCTGAGCTCTTATTTTATTCAGTGATGATCCAGTCAGTAAAGTCTGAAGCACTGTTAACCCACTCTGAAGTAGACATGGACATTCAGATAGCTGTAGGAGACACATGTTTTGGGGACTAGACCAGTCTGAGTCTTGCTCTGTGCACTTACATAGTCTGTGAGTATTTATCCTCAGGGAGTTCATTCTATATTGTGGAATGCTTACCCTTCCATTTCCTCAGTTTCTCTCTTTTTAATACTGACTGTAGATGGTTATGAAATCTTAGGACCTTAGGAAATTATAGATATAACATATTCCCCAGAAATATATAAACCAATAAGTATTTTTCTAAAAATATGGAGTTCAAGTAATATTTAGGACCAGAGAGTACTTACAAGGAAATTCAAGTTTTCGTTTCAGAATCGTTATGAAAGGTAGTCTTCTGTCTTTCTTGATAAATGTTAAATTTAAAGCATATGCAATATGTCTGTTTCTTTACTTGTCAGTTTGCAGCTCCAGAGATACTTGCTATGTGAAGAGGATTTTAAGAGCTTTGCCTGGTGTTAAAGGTAGTGAGGCCTCTTCCCCTACTCCAGGAGAGGTATTGTGGTAAAAGTTGTACCTGCATTGAGTCAAAGCATCCTTGAAGTGCAAAATAGACAAGCAAGACAAAAGATGAGAAAGGAAATGGCCACAAAGGCATTTAGCCAAAGTTATAGGATGGGTCAAGGAGAGATTGAAACATGGATCACAGATCTCTTAGTTTGTACTAAGTGTTCTTTCCACAAGATAAAATATGAAACAAAGTTGTTCATCTAGCCTTGCTATTTCAGTACTTATCACTAGAAGTGATTCTGCTTTTCTCCAGACCATCTACTTTTTCTCCAGACTAATTTTACAGCCTTAATGTTTCTGAGTTTTCTTTTGGGATTTTCAGAAAACATAATAAGATGCAACACAAAACGATCCAGCAAGAAAAGGGCAATCCATTTTAATTACCCTTACTGCAGAGAGGTGCCCAGAGTAGGTGTCACCTACTCATTTTTCCAAGGAAGTCTACACTGTAGTATTGCAGCATGCTCTCCAACAAATATGAAGCCTGTTTAAACAATTTTGCTCCCTCCTCCTCCCAAATGCATGTAGAACCCTAAAGCATGCACTTCTTTGCTCTTTAAAAAGGTACTTTTAGAGGATATGAATTCAGGTCTGAGCTGTGCTTTGTTTGATCTGGAACTCATTTTGCCAAGAGGATGCAGAGAAGAACATATAAGTGCTGACAGTTCTTCAATGTCAGTTCCACAAATCCTCCTCTAGGGACATATAAATTATGAAAGAGCTCAATGGGAGGTTATACTAAAGCATCTCAGCCCTCAGAACCACTGGATGCGCACTGGACTCACATGGGTGAATGCAGAAGTGCTGAGAACATTTAGCAACACAGATAGGACTTTGGGAATATTCATGCTTGCCTGGGTTAACCCAAGTGTAAATCTGGAGTAAATGGCGAAACAGTGATGCAAATTGTCATAACAGATTGAGAACCAGGCTCGGACCTCCTACTGTCCACCTACATGACAAGAAGACTCTTCATCATCTCTGTATTAACAGAGTATTTTTCTCAGTATTTCTCTTTCAAATGTCTACTCTGCCTCTCTCAGCAGTGCTGAAATGCAAAATATTCATCTCACATTTTCCACAGCTGACTTCCATTTGCTAATTCTGTTATGCAACACTTGACCTAAATGATTCCTCTCTCTCCTTGTTTTTTACCTACTTTACTGATATTTGTAGGCAGCCTTTATGTCCAGGGCTGTCAGTGAACTGAGTCTGATCAGGCAAATTTTTACTCCCAGGGCTGTGCTCTCAGCTAACTGCATTAAGTAAAGCCGCGTAACAGCATGCAGCATTTTAGACTTGCAGCCTACAATTTCCCCTCCTGCCCAGAACTTATCAGGGAGATCTATTAACATCCTGCAAGCACAGGATTTTTCCATTCAGTTACTATTTCCTTTCCTTTTCATTACTAACATGCTATTAACCATTTCAGCTACTGCCGAACATTGAGCTAATGTTTTCAGAGCACATCCTAAAATGATGCCAGGAGCTGATTAAGTACACCTTTACATCCCTTTTTGAGCTTCGTATTTAGCATAAGAATAGAAAAATATGTCTGCTTTGTTCACTAGGTTGTGTCTCTGTAACTGTATGGCAACCATATATCACCACTGACCTCTGTGTATGATTTCTAGTATCTCTCAGAGGGTTTTAGGGTTTGCAAGACTGAGAATGGAATGCTTGTTATGAGCAGGATTGACTTGAGCTGTCTCCAAGCAAAGGATAAGACCTTAGGAAGACCTACATACAGTCTTGTGCTGCCGTCATCAGGCTGAATGTCATCCTCCTGTCCGTGTTCAAGAGTTGCCTCCCAACTCTGCTCTTCCCAGCTGGGGAATTGAGGCTTTGCTATGAGAAGACGTTGTCAGTGGCTCAATTTTCTATCATCGGATTTAGATCTAACACATCCACTTCTGTTATCCAGTAGCATTTTTATGCTGTCAAAATGGCTGAGGAACAAACTCTAAGTTTCTTTCCATTAATATGCTATTTGTGGCTCTTTTGGGAGATTTTTTTGGGGACTTTTTTTTTTTTTTTTTTTTTTTATGCTATCCTGCAGTCGCTGGCTCAGATCCACCTTTAACAACATGAGACAGGAGAGGTCCCCTAGCCAACTTAAAAGGGAAATGCTTTTCAGATAGCACATCTTTAGTTTTCTTATGGCTCTTGCTCATTGTGTTTGGATCCTTTTGATGCTGAATGCTCTCTTGCTATACCTCAGTGTGATATAACGGAAGGAATGCCATGTGGTTGTCCGCAGAAAAGTCGATTAAACTAGCAGACATAAAACTGCAAACAGCTTTTATGCGTCACTAATGGACTGGGACCGCTTGGCTTTTATGATAGCTCAGAAAACCTTACACACCTGAGGTGTTGTAAAAATGAGTAACAGTTAAAAACAGGATGAAATGTAAAGGATGAGGGGCAAAGCAAGACAGCTTTTGGCATTAGCTGTTCCACAATCCCAGGCCATGGTCTATTTACAGGTGCAAACAAAATGAGCTCCGTTTCTCATGAGAGAATTGTCTTTATCCCAAACACGTACTGGAAACTTGGTGATACAAAATGTTGCCATTAAAAGAGTCCTCTTCCATCTGTTAAAAAGCAGGAACGACTTTGGTCAACAGGGACATTTTATATTGAAAGTTCGGTGGTTGGCTAACTAAGGATGTGATTTGGCACTTTTCTCTGAGCTAGCAAAAATAGTGGTCTAAGAAAACACAACTGTTGCAGAAGACTGTGAAAAAGCAGTATGCCCAGTGGCCACCTGTTAAATATTGACCTGCACTGTGATTAGCTTTGGCTAGTGCTGTCTTTCTGTTGCTTTCAGAGGAGTTAAACTTCCATGTTTTGCATCGTCACAAGTAAGTTACGCGTGGTACTATTTTTCATTTAGCACTCAGGAATCAGAAGCACAAAACTTCTACAAAGTAATTTTCTTCTGTCCTAAACTGGCAGAAATTTAGACTATTTTATCTAAGATGAGCTTAACAACACAGTATCAGAGTTTTGTTTTGTTTTTTTCCATAAATATTGCTGGATGCTGCAAAGGATATTCCTGAAATGATGCTTAGTCATTAAACTATAGAAAAATCTTTGGTAAAATAGAAAGAAAGCCAACTTGCATATTTAAGATTAAAACTTGCATATCTAAGATTAAAATGGTCTGAATAGTGCAGGAACATGTTGGTCAAATGTTAATGTAGTGTATCATGCACCTTTGAAAGACTCTGCTCCTAAAGCAAAACTGGAGTTAAGTCTGACACCTGACTCATACCAACAGGGAAGACAAAGAAATCTCCAATGCTGGCTCAACTAGGCAGCAAACAGCAGCGTTTTTTATGGTGAAATCTTTTGACCATAATAAATTTCCATGCTCTGTACCTGGATACCATAGTGAATGGCGATAGATTAGATCCATTTGTCATTCCTCTCTGAGTCACTATGTTAGAGGAATATGACACTTAGCAATCCAGTCATGAAAAATACAAGCTCTGTGATGTCTTATTAATATTCCCACATGTAGTTGGAGGAAAAAGTTAATTTGCAGATAGTATAGCTTAATTAAGTGCAAAACACACATCTTAAAGAAAACCCAACCCTAATTCCATAGCTTTGACCTACAGTGAATCAGCTTGATCTTCACTGGCTGAGCACCAAAATATATATTCTATTATTTTTTATCTTGCTGTGGCAATTAATGTAAGAAATGTTTCATGCCAAGTTAGCTTCGTCTGTCCTCAGATTAAAGGAAAATGAAAATAGCATCTCTGTCAGAGTGGTTGCAGCATTCTCATCCCCTGAAGGAAAGCCAAGCTATGCTGACTAAGAAGACTTCAGCTTTTGAGCATGAGTTATTGGATATCGACCCATCATTCAGTCAGGGTTGCAAACTGACTGTCCTGAACTGAAAGGGTTGGAATCAGATCACATCCAGGGGGAACAGCTCTCCCAGCAAAACTTCCTTCCCATCTAAATCAAGCCTACAAATAGCAATTCACGTTTGTCAGACATTCATCAAATGTGACATGCTTCATGGAGCCAGGCCACAAAAACACAGGAACCTGTCATAATAACCTCACACAAGACAGTAGACAATTCTGATGCTGCATGACATACTGGTAGCAGATATCATGCTTCCCGAACAGGTGAATGTAAAACTCGATCTCGTAGAAAGGGAAATTGTCATTCATAAATTGAGAAAAAGGCAGCTATCTGATCCAATTAAAATGTACATTGATTACTGTCAGGCTGTAGAAATGCTGACACACAGGGATTGATCCTGCTTCGGGAAGCTGGATAAAGTATAGACCCAGAAGGGGAACCTATTGCTCTTTCCAAACCCACAGGAGTCGTGTTAATCCCCATCAAAACTGAGCTCCAGAATTGGGTGTCTCATCTTAAAAGCACTTCTGATTTGAGCAATAGCTCTTAATATTCTTGTTATTTTACAAGTTGTCCTATTATTTTGAGGATGTAGCTGAAACCAACAGTGAAAGAAAAGTAAAACTGGAGAAAAGTCTTCAAACAAAAGATACTTTTAATGAATATGTCCTCTTTTTCAAAGAAAGTATTTTCCCCCAAAATCATTTGTCTCATGTCAAAATGTTTCCTTTTCAGGTGGGCATTTTCTCCTAACATCATTTTTTGGTATTCTTTTCTTTCTAGTTTTTCTGGTCCTTCCTCTTTCCCACTTTTCAATAGAAGAAAATGAAAAGCAAACTGAGGAAATGAAATGACAGCTGAATACTTTGATCAAATCTCAAATAAATGAAAAACTTTTTTAAAAAAAGAATTATTCTCATTTGGAAGGTCAGAAACTTCAATGAAAATAAAATATTTTATTTCTTCCACTTGTTGCTTCCTATGGGCACAGATCTCCTGAAAGGAAAAGATAACATATATGGATGTCTTAATATCAAAAACAATCTAAAATGCTAGCTGAATCCCTTGGATATGACTCAAATTGTAACCTGTATCCCCTTAGGTGAATTTGCATAGATTCCCTTTGTATCAATTCATTCACCAACAAAAAAAGAATATCGTCTCTTGAGCATCACTTGTAAAAATCTATTTAAACCATTGATAATGTTTTAGATACACATTATTATAATACATTGGTCTATCTGTCTAACATATTGATATATTTTAAATCAGTTGATAAAGTGATGCTAGATACCAGAAAAATGTTCCATCTGTTTGGTCAGGATGTCTGCAAACTCTGACTTCCCAGGAATGACTGCTCTACCCTATCCTATGTCCTTTAAGATAAGACAAGAGATAATTGTTGGGGTAGATAGTAGTTTTTGGTTTTGCTTTTTTTCTAGCTGGAATCACAGACATCCATAGTTTGCAGACATAAGTTTTTACTCTTTTGATGGTGAAGTCCTAAGTTTTTGTGACGTTGTATGGACAACCTGTGACAGTACAAAGAGGTTGGAGATAGGTAAAAGTGGCTTCAGCACCCATCTAGGTTATACCTAGCAGTTATGCCCACCTAGGAGTCTGTGAGCTAAAACTTAAAAACCTCTTAAAACTGGCAAGTCACCTTGGGAAAAAAACTTCCTATAGAAGTTCACATGATCCTATCACAGGCACATCCTTCTTCTTAATACAAGACATAAAAGATCTTCAATACTATCACAAAATAAAAAACCACAAAAAAAGCCCTAGATTATTGGCAATTTGCAGCTGGAATGAGGTGCCTTATGATTAATGTCCTGTGAGAAGGATGCTGTAAACAAAACCTTATTTTGTATTGCAAATAAATGGGTCTGCTAAGTACTGTGTAAATCCCCCCAGGTACCAACGGTCCATAGCTCTGGCAAAAATGCATTTGCAGAGCACTTAGTGTCAAGAAATCCCATCTGCTGGTGCCAAAGGGTTAAGAGTCTCTCCCAAATCTGAGGATAAACTCATTAAAATGGGCCATTACTGGAGGAAGAAGAACCCCCAAGACTCCTTCCCCATTTGTTTGCAGTGTTAGCAGGAGGAACCAAAGAGCATAATACAAGTTTGTGGGCACATAAAACAATAGTAAGTTCCATAAGGAGCGAGGATTCCAAAGTAAATAGAATACTGAAAGTCAGCAGAGGCAAAAGTTAACTTAATATAAAATACTTGACCCTCAGGTAAGGCATTAAGATGCTGTTTTGGCAGCCAGAACTGATCGCAGACTTGCTGAAAGGGAATTGGCTTCAGAAAGAAGACAAATACCATCCTAATCCCCTTTTCCTGCCACACACTGCAGATGAGTGAAACCCAAGGGGAAAATTCTTATTACAGCAAATAGGTGCAAGTCCAGAGGAAAAATTAAGTCAACTTGACAATTTACAAATTTCCTTTCAAGCTTGAAAGGTGGGAGAAAACAGAAGGCTATTTTTAAATCCAAACCACAGTATTTTGTATCTGTTAATATCTCTGCCAAAGAATAAGGGACTCAAGGAAAGAGTTCATAATCATCGCGAGCTTCATCTCTCTGGAAAGAAGCCAGGATAAAATAACTTTTGTCAGACCAGCGATATTAGAAAATCTAATACAAGGAAGACATTTCTCCTTCTTCCCATCAGGGGCAGTGAGACCTGGCAGTTTAAGTTCAGCCACAGCTTTCCTGGAGGAGATGCAAACCAAGGTAAAATCAGCTCATCGGTGGCTCCACTGGAGTAAGGAACAAACAGTACAATGATTCTTGGAAAAAAACAGATATTCCAGGGCTCTTGTCTTCCAGTTCCTCCTGTTTTATTCGCCCACAGACAAAAGAGGATTAGGTATAATCAAAGTTTGTCATCAGTATACCTGTATTATTCTACAAATGAAAGACCTTGAGCTTTATGGAAAATACTCATACTGTTAGGCGGGGGTCTATTTAATTATTATGGGTCCTTAACATGTGCTCAGGCATACTAAGACCACAGGTTTCAGTTCCTATCAGTAGTAAATCTTGCTTTTGTAGGTGGAAAAAATGCAATCCATGCTGTGCTACAGTGAAGGTATCATACAGATCAGAGTAATATCCTACCCGCCATATAGAGCCAAGTGCTCTTTGATTCTGAATTCTTGAACTCAGTGCTCCATCTTCCCTCTGACATCTACCATGCTGCACTGCTGCTTTTCATATTGGGCGTGGAAAATAAGCCCCTTATAAATGTAGTAGGATTTGAATTTACATCAACACCGGCATTATATTGTCAGTGAAGACTATACCTGAGGCCAAAATAATTAGTTTGGGATGAAACACAAACCAGAGGAAATCACTTCCTTTCTTGATGTTCTACAACGTGTTTGCCCAACTTTTCTTTTTCCCCACTGTAGAGCCACATGGATCTTCCTCTTGGGTAAGGAAATTGAAGTGGACCACTCGATGTCCAAGGAGCTGCATGAGTTCTAGGCACATGTGACTGCCATGAAAGTATACTGCAGGAAGAGAGATCTGATGCAGAGGATCTGAGAGGAGAAGAAAAAGGGAGGAAAAGAAACTGCTTCTCAGGGACTGGAAGTTTTGCCCCTTCTTTTGTAGACCAAGGAGGAGCTGAAATGATGTGTCAAATGAGTGAATTGGTTTGGAAGTCTGCTTTGTTTTTTCCCATAAAAGTCACCTATGGGGAAGAATATGTGCTTTTTTAGGAGAAATATGTGGACTTATCACTGAAACTATGTAGATTTTTAAAGAGACAATTGCCTGGATGAGAGAGTATCAACTAAAATTCTGAAATACAAAACATCATGGAAGATCATAAATAATGTTTAAATAACTTTATTGGCAAATACACTTATCATTTGCTACCTCAGACAGCAAAAGGGTGACCAGCCAATAAACACAATAAAAATACCACATCCAGCCATGACAAAATGCCACTGGAAACTTCTACACCGTGAAAGGTCTCTGGTGGTGTATTGTTTTTTCTTTTCCTCCATATTATTTAGAGTTAACTTAATATGCAACTATGATATATATGCACTTAGCTATCATGATGGGGACTACAGTGCAATATAGATAATATTAATTACATAATTGCTACCATAAATTACTCTATAATACTATTTATACACAGCAAGTGTTTGCAGGACCGGGACATAAGCTGCTACCTCATACAAGCTTTTCCCATATCCCAAATTATTCTTTTTGAAACACGACTCTTCTTTGACAGTGTCTAATTAGAGAATTGCTTGGTGGAGAGATCTATATGAGTATCTATATGAATATATAAATATTCATATAAATAAACACATAAATATCTACAGATGAATATATAAACATCTTTATATAGAGAGATTTGAATAAACATTAAAATACATCCTGACTCCAGTAAGTCAACAAAATAAACAGGCTGAAGACCAAAATTTTAGATGGTTCATTTTCTAAGCTTTGTAGGCATAGATACACCCCCTCTAATTTTACATATTTAGTTGATAGCTATAGTTTAGAAGTTTTTCACCCCTAATTTTCTCTGTAGTTCAGAGAGAGACTCTTTGAGAAGGTGACTCTGATCTTTTTTGGGTTGAATCACCCTCTGGAGGTGTCTATTTTATTCCTTGCCTAAGCAGCCAACATAGGATTACTTCTCATTTAGCAAACTGGCTAGAAGCCAGAAGTTGAATAGAATTTAGATTCTAGCTCCAAATTCTTTGATCAGTCACATAAAACAACGTCTGCCTTTATTTGGTATGGATCAGCACAAGAGCATTCAAGTCAATGAATTTAGCCAGATTTGCACAGTGGTTAATCTCATTTTAAGATCAGTATCTCAGACTAATGATGTGAATTCTAGAGGTGTCAACCTAAGATGACTAGCTCAGATTTAAATCTTAAATTTTAGACATCTGAAGCTACATGAGATGCTCCTCTCCCTCCCCTTTTCATTATATATGTGTTTGCATTCATCTCGGAGAATCTCAAATTTCCTTGCAAGATCATCTCTTAAAAAGTCAAGCATGGCTAGAATGAAATACAGTATTTTTATAACTTTTTTAACAGCATTGTACAGTTCAGGACAAAAAGAGGTAAACATCTTCAGAGGACAATTAATTCACAGGTTCAGTCCTGATTTTGGTAAAGTGAAAGTCATTTTAGAGTAGATATTATATGTAGGACTGTGTTGCAATATGATAAATATAAGGAGAGATGTTCTGAGACAAGAGGAGTGAAGATAACAGTACTGATGCCAAACATCTGAGCTAGGAGAAGATAGGCTGGAATGCATCTCATACAACTTTACCCACCTAAAGGATCATACTCAGGTCCAAGTTATCAGATAGGCTCCATTCTATATGGCGGAAAGAGACAGCATAGCCAGAGTGGTTTGTCTATCTTTCTGGTGTCCAGAAAAGGAAGACTGAAATATCCATTGCATGTGTCGTTTCTTGACAACAACTTTAGCAAAAACCTTGATGACTAATTACTGGATGCATAACTTTCAGGCAGCTTAAGTGAGGTGAGATGAATTCCACAGATGAATTAACTCTTCAGTTGGGAACTGCTCACAGTCTTTCACAAATCCTTCCACTGGATAGGTTTCTCTATGGAGAATGTAAGGCCTGGAAAAAAAAAAGAGTATTATCTCACCTAGTCTAACCACTTGGGTATCATCAGCTATTCACTGTCATACAAACAGACTTGTACAAAACCCAATTACTTGATTTTGGCTAAAACAAAATCTGTATTTGGCTACATTTGCTTTTAAGTCTTGAATGGAAAACATCAAAAGAGAAAGAATACTCCCCCTCCATTTCTTTGCATTTTGTTCTGACAGTTAATTCCCTTTTCCACAGTAAAAATGTGCACCTTTTTTCGCCATTTGAATTTCTCTGGCTTCCAGCCATTGAATCTTGTTAAGACTTTATCCTCAAGATTCAAGATCCCTTTACTACCCACTATATTTCCCTTAGGATGCAACTTGCACTTAGTCACAAAGGAAATATAGAGCAGAGCATGGAACCAAACCTTAGACTCCGAAATCTCAGGGTAATGCCCAAAACATCAGCTCATCCTTGCCGTTGGCAGCTCTTTGGAGAATGCAGTTGGATAATGGTTGTTATGCAAAAGGAGATATACAGTTGAGGACAAGAGAAAGGAGAGTTTTGCCTCTGCCCATCAGGCTCAGGCCAGTGTGTGGCTGTTGGGGGATAAAAATCTGAAGTTTTGGGTGAGGCATGGGGTTATATGTCACAAAGTGCTCAGGAAATCAGCTCTCAGGCAGAAGACTGTTTCCTCCAGTTCTTCCTCAACCTGTTGCTCATGTAACAGCAAAGCTCGGCCTGTATTTGTCTTCTGAATTTTGTGGGCTTGACGCTGCTGCCTGCAACACTGCAAGGCCCAGGTGCCCATGGCCCAGCTTCCTTCCTTCCTCCTCAGCACTTGAGACCCCAAGGTCTTGCAGCAAAGCAGCAGGAACGGACACACAGATTTTATGGAATGTGGCAAATTTCACGTATGAGGAAACACCTTCCCCCTCCCTGGAACTTCACCTTGCGGTTGTGAACTGTCGCTCTGCTCTCTGTCTGCTGCAGCCCCATATGAAAAAGAAAATTGTTTCTCATAAATTACTCCAGAAATGCACATTGCATGTTAATTGTAAAATAAACAGTTTAAATTCATTTCATTGAGCACAACATCAGAAAGAAAATGAGCCTACTGCAGTAGATTATTTCTGTTGGATAGGTTTCAATCATCTTTACTGATGCCCTTCATTCTTCTCCTGATTACCATCACTAAAAAACCCCATAGCAAATTTCATCTGAGTATCTAAAAATAGAGATATTTATAACTTGGCTGTTTTTGTCTCACATCTCTCCTCCCCCTTTCCTTTTTGCATTTCTGATCAGGGTTATTTCACACCCTAGTGAAATACACCTCTCTGTGAAGCATCCTTGCAAGAACTATGTACTTTACAGTTTCTCATGGCCTCAACACCTTCTTTTCTATCAAAACCCATGCTGGCCAGAAGAGCAGCCTCAGTCCTTTCCTAGTTGTTTGGCCAGGGGGTTCTCATCCCATAAGACTTGCGCTCTCAGCTGCTCCCGTGAGCATTGTCCATCATCACTCAAAATCAGCCAGACTAGCAAAAACTCCTAATTAAACCTGTTGAACAAATCCAGTTCATTTTCACTGGAGATAGGAGCAGGTTACACAAACAGCCCATCTGATGAACTAGCAAGGGCAGTAGTGAACAGGCGAGTCTGGATAGGAAACAGTAACTTCTTTGGCTAGCTGTGATTTAGCCACAGAAATTGTGTGATCAAGGCTTTACTACAAGTGCTCGTTTGGAGTAAGACTAGCATAGCTGTATTGACTTTATCCTGATGAGGAGCAGGCTGAAAAAGCAGATACAAAAATAGCAAGTTGCAGGAGTCTCAAAGAGATGGGTAAATGTCACCCCTCTGAGTTTCTCTCTGATCTTTTAGTTGACATCTCCAAAATTAAACAATTCATATAGAAGCCAGGAGCCTACATGTTGAGCCTACGCGATCACTTTGTAGGTTGCAAGTCATACCTTAAGGCATAAGATAACTTGAAACTTAGCCCAGGCTTATTTAAAATTCAGCTCAGGTTAGTAAAACTGCAAACCTCAGTGAACCTTGTGAACTTGGCTCAATTTTAGGGTTTGAACAACTCAGGTCTAAACACATTTAAAATATTTTTTTTCATAAGGAACCTGGGCAACAACTGAAAGCCTTGGGAAAAGTTCCCCTGCATAGGAAAATAGCTAATGCATCAAGTTATGGTTTCTTAATGGCATTCAATTAACACATCACCGTTGTTAGTTGATTAAAAATTAACTGTGAATACACATTTAACATTTAGTACTTACAAATGTTCCTTGATTTATTAAAATTGTCAGGAGTTAAGGAGTCTTGGGACAAGCAAGGAATATTTTCTTTGCCTATTTTGGTAACTCAGTAATGAAGCAAGCAGCTTTTAATAGAGAATTCAGACTTGCAGAAAACTTTTCTGTAAAGCGCATTATAAATCATTCTTCACATATTAACTACCCACTTTGCTTACAACTCATGCTGGTTGTGAAAGTTGGTATCCACCAGCAGTACTTGCACTAGAAGCAATCCCCTTTTTTTTCAGCGATGCAGCTAAATTTGCCCTCATGGGTGCTCCCTAACAGGGGTGATTTTCAGAATTATACTCCTATCTATGGAACAACGTTATGTCTTGCCTCTGGGTCTATATAAGCAGCACGACACCATGGAGATTTTCCACGATATTTTCTTTGGTTTGCAATATGACACAGACACCAGCTTCTCTGCATGGCATCCCAGAGCCACCAAGGCGAGAAGCAAACTCCCTGCTTGTGTCTGGCAGCAGGTGGGCAGAGAACCGTGATCCAAAACCGCGTACCCGATGGTCGTGTGCACCCTCTGCATGGAGGATTTTTGGGATGCTGGCAATCCTACCCACCCATCAATGTTATTTACAGGACTGCATCTGACAGGAGACCTGTTGATGCGGACAGCCAGCGTTTCCTATCACTTGGCACCAGCATAGCTCATCCTCTCATCTACGACGTGCCTGAATTTGGACATGCTGGCATTGATGCTATATACAGGGCTGACTCTGGCTGCATGTGCAATTATTGCAATCACATGTTCAAATAGACATTTAAGCCTCTGAAGAAATATTTGTACTCTCAGATGTGGCTAATGTGTTTACTGAACCAAGTCCAGGCAATGACAGGCATGAGGACACTGTGGAAATAGAAACAGCCCAACCAAGAAGTAGCAATAAGAGTATAAGTGCTCAACATTTCAGCTAAAAAAAAGCAAGGGGAGAGAGGGCTTTCTTCCTGCCTCGAGTACTGACATTTCAAATCTGCCTGCTTTAGTCCACTGTTATGCCTCTCTAAATAAGTGTGTGACATATGGATGCAGATCATGAAAACAAGACCCCTACAATGTGAACATTTGGTCACCCTGATCATGAGACGATGACAAAAATCTTTTAAACACAGAAGCTTATTTCCAGCGCTCTCATTTTCCACCTCTCCCTTCCCACATTGCTCTGCCCTCAGTATAACACAAACATGCAGAAGAAGCTTGGGAGCACTTTGTAGCACATCCCACTTTGATTCGTCCCTGGGAACACAGCAGTGTTTTTCCCGAGTTCTGCACGTAATGTAACTGCTGTCATGATGCAGGGATTACTCTGATTATTTATTATTGGCATTAGGATGTTCTGCCATCTGCCCTTCCCTCCCCAGTCCCCTCTCCTCCAGTCTATGATGAGAGATCTATTGCACTAAGCAAGATGGGTCCTGTGGTAAGAAAAAGCTGCTAACTCTGTTTTAAAGTATAGTGGAAAATATTCTACCTATTTCTGTGGGCTACAGGTCTGTTTCTTAAAACTTGCTATCTAAAATACTTAAGAGATTTTTTTTAAAGATATCTAGACACTTAAGGATACTAATAGGTGATAACTCAAGTTGCAAAAAATGCTTGTCTTCTGCTGAAGTCAATGGGCATGATGTTGATAAGAATTTTGGAAAATCCCCCTCAGCGTCCACTGAACTTCAATCTAAGCACCTGAGCCTTGTGTGCATTTAAAAAACCAACATCCCGACCTTAACAATGCCTTGCACATCTGACACTCTAGCTGTTGAAGCATTTCCCTAACATTACTTCCCACCTACAATGCTCTCAAAGAAAGCTACCACTAATGTTCCCTTTTGTCAAATGGGGATGCTGGCTTTTAGATAGTTAAAAATCCATGAGCTGATGACAGGACTCAGAGAGCCTCTCTGGATACATCCCATTGCAATTGCTAGATAGTTCTCATCTCACCATTTTCTAACATGAACCACATCTCTGCAATCACCAGCATTTACCAGCATTAGTCCAAGTCTGCCATTCCTGAAGAAAATGAAGGGAAAGAGCTTATTCATCTTGGTGTTTTTTTTTTTTTTTTTTTTTTTTTTTTAATGCAATGGGTAGGAAAGCTCTTATATTATGCTTAAGAGACAAAGGAGGATCTACCCAGGTAACAAAAAAAATCTCATGGAAAGAAGATACTTTCCAGGCAATGTGATACAAATTCGTCTGCACACATGCAGAGGAGAAGAGAGGCAGGTATGGGAAGATGACTAGTCTAATAGAAAAAAAAAGCCCTGGTCCTGAGAGGGAGCATCAGCCCACGGCTGGTGGACGTCCATCTCCACGAGTCAATGGGAATGGTTCCCCATTGCCAAAAAGACCAAAGGGGCAATGTTAGGTGTGGGGGACTCATTACAGGAGGTTATGAGGGGGGCATCTGAGGAGCAAATCCAGTCATCTCAGCATTCAGGGACAGAGTCCAGAGAACAGTTTGAAGCACAGTTGCACGGGGCAGCTCATGGTGCAAAATGAAAGATAATAAGAACCTAAAGTGGAAGAAATGTTCACATAACAACCATCTTCTCTCTACGAGATGATATTGCCTGGCACTGTCTACTTCTCATACTCTTTACACCCAAGCTGACTGTGATCTCCCTTGATGAAATCACCGAGACAAACAGCAGCTGGGCGCCTAAGTATCTGTGGGTCTAAACATCCTTGTGGATCTAGCGATGAAGACACTGAAAACTGAAAATTCAAAATGGGGTTATATTCCTCCAAGTGCAGAACAATAACTTTTATAGCCCTTTTCCCCAGACAGTCTCCAAGTGTAGTGTTTGAGACTATAATGAAACACAGAGAGCAACTGAAGTCTCTTATTTTGTATTCCTCTGAATGCGGATGCCTTGCAACCTGGAATATCTCACTTTATGGTTAAATAGCTAGACCTATTTTATCTATGAAAGGAGTCTTTACCGAAGTAAGGCCTTGGTATCAGTGACTGCTCAGAGTATACCTGTCAGACTGGGCTATTCGGAGGTATAACTGCCTAATTCCCAGGTCTCACTAAGATTTAGGCAGCAGTTTATCCCCCAGCTGTTCCAATTTATGGGAGCCTAGTGTACATTTTCAGGGTAAAAACACAGAGACACAGGAAGTTTATGCCTCCCTCATATTAAACAACTAAAAGGAGGTACTGTCTGGATCACAAATTGCGAGTACTTTTGGCACCAAGGTCCTTCTTGGGGACTGCTCCTGAGACAAGAGCTACATGAGCTATTGCCTCGAAGAAGGAACCCGAATGCTCAGCCTTCACTTCACATACAGGGAGGCATAAAACACAGATCTCCCCCTGCACAACACTTCTTCCCAGGTGTTCCTCCCAGGACTTCTGCCTGTCCTACTTGGCACTAAGGTTAAACTGGGGGGGAAAAAAATGGGAATGGACCACTCATTTCAAGACCATGATGTACAGTCTGAAGGAGCTCACCAGAGCAATACAACCGGTTAATTGAGGGACATGACACATTCAGCCTGGGGTTTTGTCATCTCGACAGCGGTGGGAACCTTGCACACCATCCTGATGTGACGGACTGGGCTATTTGTGCAACAGCATCCAGCCAAGGCTGAGAGCCACTCGATACGAGCTCAGACCTGACACCTAATATTCATAGCAGAGGCCGAGATGACTCAGGGCTGTGTAACAAAACACAGGGTCCTTCAGCCTCCGGTTTCATGCTTTAATCTCAGCGCTGTCAGCCGCGACAAAAACCCAGCGCCGTGTGACAGCTGTTCAGAGGCATCCTAATGAGCGGGTGATGCTGGAGGTCCTGGTGGACATCTCCTGGGAAGGCAGCACACTGCTCGGGCCGCCCCGACGGCGACCGCCACGCGGAGGAGCAGGTCAGGGTTGAAGCACCTTGGGTTGCATAAAGAAACCGGCGCTGCTGCCACTCACTGCTGCTCAGGGAGAGACACGAGGCTCCGCAGTGCAGCCTGTCCCCAGGACTCCAATCTCCATGAGGATGGATGCTAAAAAAAATAAAAAAGGCAAAAAATAAAAAAAAAAAGCCAGCAGTAACATCTTTGGCTCACCAGTGAGGCCTCAACCATCTATTCTTCAGGGAGCACAGCAAACCCAGAGACCATAATTAAAATATGTTAATCGACACTGGGCACTTACCCATGGCTAAACACTTCCATTTGGCACAATTTCCCGCTGTCTTCTTCTGAGATTTGCAACTGATCTCAGAACCCCTCCCTCTTTTCCCTTTTGGCATTTTTTGGCTTTCCTTTTGAGCCAAAAGCGAAACCCTCAAAACCCAAAATAAAAGATGGAAGAAAAAAAAAAAAGATAGAAACAAAACCCCCAAACACTACTTTTCTCCTTAAGCTTTGTAATTCCAGTTTGTTTTACCGGGGAGGGGAAATATGAGTCCCCTGGCAGTAAATCGGGACCACGGCATGAGGCCATGCTCGCAGCACGGGACTACAACCTTTCTCCGGTACTTTGCCTCTGGGCATAAAATTGGGAATTATAGAGGAGTCTGATACTGGGTGAAGAACTTGTGTGAAGCCTGCACTGTGGCAGGGCTGTC
>JAVCKT010003969.1:0-12638 GCA_032273925.1 Rhynchotus rufescens
GAAGACTATGATTTCTTATTAGTTACTTGATGTTCTACAGATAATTAACTAACAGAGCATCTGTTATCATTGTATCAGCCATTAGCCACAAACAGGTGAAAACAATTTAAAATAGCTTCCAACTTCACACAACCATATCAGAATTAGGGACTTTATGCAAGCTCATTTAGGTACCTGCTTGCTTTCTCCCTTTTCATCTTGCATGGTTAATTTCATTTGGGCAGAGACATTAACTATGTGCCTAAAAATTATTAAATTTTATTCACCAGCAAGTTTTGGCTAGTATGCACTACTTCATCAACAAAGCTGTAAACTCAGCTTAATGGACCATTTAAATATTCGATATATGTGGACACTCATACTAATTATTGCAAAGCAAAACAGTATACCTTTTTCTGCATTATCATTGACTTTAACAAAGATCTACTGATTTGCACTTTTTAAACACTTGTCAGCTCTGCCTGTTTTTACAGAAACATCCTGCTAGGAATTCATATAGTTCACATCTTGAAGAAAACGAAACCCCAGAGAAGCTTCGAATAGTAAGACTTCTTCACCATGGTTATACTATGTTTATCTCTTTTTATTTTTTTTATTTTATTACAAAAACTATTGACAAAAAATGCAAGACATAACAGTGCTTAGTTGGTTTATCTTCAGCTAGCTTCCTTTAACAATGATGTTTCCATTAGTGGTTGTTGTTACATTTACTGCCACAGGCAAGCTATATGTTTTAGTCTGCTTTTGCATTTTATTATTTTGTGAAAATAAAAACAAAGATGTGAACCCTGAATATCCACTTTCCTCCTCATAATTGTGTCTTGATGCCTCTATTGCCAGTCTTCATTATATATAGAGATTATTTTTCTCTATCACGCACTAATGACATTGTGTGCAGTCCTAGTTATACAAGCAAGCAAACAAATCTGCAGACTCCTATCCTCTGTTATATCCCTTGTAACCCCCCTACAATTTCAGAATGTTTTCTTTACAGAAGTATAAAAGTCAGAGTCAGACAAATTGTACCTGTCGTCAAAATTCCTCTTAAATCAGTTAAGAGAAGCTCAAAATTTTGAGTTCATCATAAAAAAAAAAGGGGGGGGGCACGACCCTTTCTTTCAAACAAGCTTTCTCATACAAGTTCCCTAAGGAATTTGATTTAGGACATCTCACACTCTACCAGCTTGAAGAGTAGCTTCTAGGGCATTTTTTTGCTGCTAGAAAAAGAGAGATATTTAAAAGTTTTCAATAGAACTGGGGCAGGGAAGCGGTAAAGAGAGAGAGAACAAAAAGGTTACCAAGAGAACAAGAAATATGTGCTCATTTAGGCTACCTAGAGGCTAGATACTTTTGAGGATGATTTGTATCAAAAGAGTACAATATCCTAATACATTTTTTTTTTCCAGATCTGATCTGCTCACAACAGAGCTTGACAAGTATCAATGTTAGTGTCTACTCTAACTTTATCTGTAGAGAATATTGCCAAGCCAGACTCTCATTTGTATAGTATGTTGAACTTGAGAGCTCAGTAGAAGAGGAAAAGGGTATTAGGACTGTTTGCTCCTTAAGCAAATCTGTAGCCTGTAACCTTGAGTCTTTTGTCCCTCGCTTCATATTTGTATTTCCCTCATACACCATATACACACTGTCACAAATTTTAGATTCTGAGGTTATATTATTTCAGATTTTACAATACCAATAGGTACAAGTTTTTAATATGATACTGATAATGATATTAATTTTGGATATTGGAATAGTCAAAATAATGTAAAGAATAACCACAAAGCATGACCTCTTATTCAATGTTTTTCTTAAAGAAAATATTATTAGTAAGAGCAAATCAATATTCTTCCTTCCTTCCTCCCTTTCTTCTCTTTCTTCCCTTTCTTCTTTTTCTCTCTTTCTTTTCTTAATATATCCATCTCAGTCAGTCAGATTTAATCATCTATATTGCTTATTAGTTAAACCAAGTGGAATCTGTATGTTCAACTGTGACTTACTCCATCTATTTTAAACTCTGATTTATAGCTTTAGCATATGGATAATTTATTATAAATATAATACTGAAAATGTCATATTATACTATTATATGTTATCTATATGTTATAATTATAACATTATAATGTTCTAATATGATAATATTTAAGATATTATAATATAAAATTATAATACTGAAAATGCATCTGAGCAGAATTATTTTATGTTGTAGACAGTCTGCACAGCTGACTGTTTATTTAATAAACTTTCTTGAATTACACAATAACAGTGTTCAGGTTTTTCCCTTGAATCTGAAAAAAATAACAATAATTAAAAAAACAGATTTCAGAAAACATTTTTTTTTTTTGCCCTGCGTAACATTTTGTCTTGTTATTGAGATCTCAACCACCAAAATACCCTGGAATATCTGATCTCCTAAATATATTAAATGCATCTATCTTTTCAGCTCATCTCCACAGAAATGTTATGCCAGATCAGGCCCTCAATCCACATACAGGGTTCTAGTGACTAATATTTATCTGATGACTAATATTTAGTATTCTATTTTATCTCATAGTCATGGCAAAGTAACAGGCATGTGAAATCCATACGCCTTGCTTCCTGTAGGAAAAAAATACAATGTAGACTACGTAGAATTAAAAGAAATGTCTATTCAAGTACACACTTCAGCCTAGTAATGACACTTCAACCCCTCACACTGAAAGGGAGAAAAAAAAAAAGAAAAGCTTTTTTAATTTGGGACAAATTAGGAAGGAGATATTAATTTATAGCAATTGAGGTATAATTTGCATTTTTAAAAGATATTTTAACTCAATATAAGACAGAGAAAACAAAGATAGTCAATCCCTCTCATAGATTAAGGAAAAAATACAGCAACAAAAACAGTAGCTAGACAAAGAAGCTCTTGATCTGTCATATTATGCAAATTTTATATAATAACCTTTCAAACCGCTGTCCTGTTATTTTAATTACCTTTCTACTCACAGTTTGCCCTTTGATAACACAGTCAACTGCTGCAACATGTGTTTACACAACACAACTACACACTGAGTACACAACTACATACTGAGTTAAATAATGACAAACTGAGTAGACAATTTTCAGAGGCTAAATAGGAGACTATGTGCGTTGAAATCAAAGAAGATTGCAAACATAAATGCATCATAGCCCAATTTTGTCCTCTTCCAATTTATTAATAGCACTTAATTATGGCTCCAAGACATAGGAGAAGAGTCAATATTTTAGAAGTGTCTAATTTTGTTGCACAGTAGACCATTTGGAACAGTTATGAGTCAATATGAATCAATAATACCCATTCTGAAACTCAACAAATAAATATTTATAAATAATAAAGAATCATTGTTCCTTGGAGTCCATCAATAATTCATATTTCGGAAAGTCTTAAATACATGATAAACCATAATGGCTCCAAAGGAACAGTCAGCTCTCATAAATTTCTAAGAGGAAATATTATTTATATCATGTAAATATCCATTGCCAGTTCATGGTAGAGGAGCTATGCACTAAAATATTTCTGTATAACAGATCCTATAGCTGTGGAATAGTAAGAATAACATTCCTTGCAACGAGGGATAAATTGCCACTCAGGGCAAGGAATATTTTTGTCTATGTTTTCTATAGTATTATAAATGTACAGAGTGTTTAGAAATTACTTTAATACTCTCTGTTGCCTTGTAGCTGAATTCAAGAGGTCCTCAATTCAGAACATTGCAAGTCTTAGTTCACACATAACAGTCGTGTTTAAAATGTACAGCGTAAGAACTCCAAGCAGCATGGCATGGAAAAATTAAATAGTCACAGAATTTTTCCAGAAGTTCAACCTGTATAGATTAAGCTTTCTATTTTTGGAAACATTTCAGAAAAAAAAAAAAAAAGAAATGAAAAAAAGTACATGTATATCAGTCCATTCAGAAAACCAGGTCTGCATATAAACAGCATTAGCATGTTATATAACAAAAAATGTTGTCAAGATAAAGATTTATTAGCCATATATTAGAATTGCAGCTATAAATATTCTTAAGTTTAAGTTTTTTTTTTCCCCTGAAATGTTACCACCAGCCAGCAATGTAATAACAGATAGAATATCATGCTCTTCTACAATATTTTTTTCACATGACTTTGGCAGAGAAATCTTGCATAAAAATGGTTCTAAATTGGTCTTTTTTGCCATTCAGCAATGCAAATGTAATGAGAAATAAAATCAATCAGTACTTAAGTTTCTCTACAGATTGCATCAACAAAATATTCTTTGTGTTATCAAGTGGAGAGTAAATGGTACTGCTTGAGTTATAACTGATAGTGATTTCTTGTGTTTTGAACAAATATGTTGAGCTATTCCAGCAGTATAGCTAGAAGTAAACAAAGGAAAAAGAAACTTTGAACAATCTTCTGTGGCTCAGCAGTTGAATAAATGAACCCAATTTTTTTTTATTTCTGTACATCTGGATTATACATGCAAATTCTTCTAAGGTAAGATAACAAAATAATATAGTAGATTTTCCTCAGTATGATATTAATAAAGCAAAATTTCAAGTATCACTAATATTCTGCCTGCACATACTATTCTTACTTTTTAGAGATGTTAAACTTCAGTATTTATATTATAGCATTTTTTTCTGCATAAAGTTATGGAAATCTCATGCATTTGACCTGAGAAAAAGAATTGAGAAAACTATAATAGAAAGTTAAAAATAATCCATATGGACATAACTTATTATTATTATGTGTTTTTCACCACTTCATTCTGTTTCTTTTCCCTTCAGTTCTTTGTTTCTCATTTACTCGTTCTCCTGTAACAACTGCCAATTAACTAAGTAGCTCCACTGTTGCTAAACAACTGTGAATATCAGTGTAAAATATTGCTGTTTCACCCCATCTTTTATTTATCTGCTCTCAGATTTGTTAAGCATTAAGGCAAAATAATCTCTAAAGAAGTCTCCTTATTTATTTATTTATTTATTTATTTATTTATTTATTTATTTGCTGGATTATATGCTAGATTCTCCTAGTGAAAATACTCCTGCACAAAATGCTTCCTCTGACTCTTTAAAGAAAGTGTCTTTAACACTTTCATGTGGACATCATTCTAATTGGAAGTACTCTTATTCTTCTTGGAAGTACTCTTATTCTTCTTTTTGCTTAGATTTCAGGAGCAACATGAAATACAGGAATGAATATGGATCTCATAAATTACTAGGATAAGATTATCTGTTTATTTACCTCCTTCTACAGATGTCATTTCTGTATTTTGTCCATAATATCTAATGGTTTTCATTGCAAAAGCATGAGCTTTGCATACCTGTAGTCGAGAAGGGACTACATTTATTTACAATTCTTCCCAACAGCCTAAGATTGCTTAACGAACCTATGCCCCTTCTCTAAAGGGCATTTTTTTCTCTCCAATAACTGTACTGATCATATTTTTAAATGTGTCAAGAAAATAACAAAACTTGCTCCTGACATGCATGTTGAGAGCAGTGCTGAAAAGGTTAACCATCCCAGTTTAAGCGATTAAATGTTTTACTTATATTTTGGGAACTAAGTCAGGCATTGTAACCAATCAAGCTGACAAGTTCTATTCACGTAACTGACAAAATGCAGACAAAAATAAGATTAATTTCCAAAATAAGAATAATTCCTTTACCCATAATGCCATATTTATGGAAAGTGTTCAGAGCATTACTTCCAATTATTTGCAACTTTGCAATGAATTATTACAGAACAACCTTTTCTTTATAAAATTACCCTATTTTGATGACTCATTGTACCTTTTCATTCTTTGTATAAATTAACCTTCTTCATTATGTAGACATTGAAGGGATGCAATCACAAACCGAAAGCAAGACAGAGCGAAAATAAATACTTTCTCTGCTAATGTAGCCACACATTTATGAAAATTTTGCTAAATTAATGTAGCTCCAGGATTCAAAATAACCTATGAGTGCCTAATGTCCTGCCAGATGATGCATAGGCTATTACCCTGGAATTAGGCAGTAGTGTGTATTTACCTCACAGTAGTATCCTGTGCCAGACATATACACTTATATATAAGTACACTAACAATCATGCATGAAAAAGTCTGAGAATTAATTGAGTTTATTTTCAGTAAGTAGAGAAAGAAATTAAAGAAAATTATCACACAGCATTATAGCAGATAAAAGGAAAAAGCTATTAACAAGCAGTGGGGGGCAATTTCAAAGTATTTCTTACAAAAAACTCTTTAGTCAGTGGTCATTCAATTTTAAATGACCACATCTGGGTGTTATTAGATTTTCTGTATTCAGATTCTATTTCATGGTGACTATGTTAACAACTATACCAGTCAATTCTGTATTACCAATATCTGTCTTTTGTGAAGTGAACTTTAGCTTTACTTCTCGATCCGATCTTGTCTTTTAAACTTGACTTTTAAACATCAAATTATTATAATACATTATTTGTAGCTACTGATTAAAGTTAGCCAGGGGTCGAAGATGAAAGATGAAGCAAGACATCTTATTTATTTAGAGGCATCTTATTTATGAGGGGTTGGTCATTGTCTTTCCAGTTTTTGAAATTCTCAGTCCTGACTAAGAACTCCGTCCATCACCATGATGCAAGTTGCTGGCAAGATCTGCTTTATAAACGCTCTTGGAATTCTGAGTCTTGGTTTTATTCAGGAGAAGCCCAGGAAAGCAGCCAAAGACTTTTGTGTATAAGGATTTTTTAGAGAGAGGTAACACTATGTTTTAGGAGATGACAGCTAGTGAAAATACTGTGATTTTATATGTGATTCACTGGCTGGCTAATGTGATTTGAATTGTTCCTACTGAATGTTTGATTTTTCTAATCCTACTGGATTTAGAATACTTTTGTATGAGATTAAGTAGCAGAGCCCACAGCTTTATGTATAACAATTTTTTGTCATGACGCAAATATAAAAAATAAAGAAAAATCTGGAATAAATAATCGGAGCACCCATTTGCCTTTGCTGTCTCTGTGCAGTCTCTGTTTTTTTCTTTGTTTCTGTTCATATGTGATACTCAGTTAAAAGAAAGAAAAAATCCTTCACGTAAACCACTTCATGCAGACATCATTCAAATTTTAGTCTAGATTCCAAACTGCGCTTTGCTCTATATATATAAAAAAGTGCCTCTTCTAAAACACTGGAAGATTTTTTTTTTTTTAATTTCTTCTACCAAATAGTAATTTTCTTCTTACCTGTAACAAAAGTAGTAGGAATTGTCCACTTTCTTAATGGGTTGCACATCTCAGGCTTCTAGATTCACCTTCCTTGCTAGTTCACCTGAATGAACAGTTTTATTTATCTCTCCCTCTACTTTCTCTCTCCAGAGAGCAATGTGGACCTTCAACCCTCTGTATGTTTATAACATCTTTGATGTTCTTATGTGATAGCAATCTCATTACAGTCAGTGTTATACTGTGCAGAAAACTTTTTCTATCTCTACTACTTTCCAGAAACTCAGAGCCTTCCCCTAAGCAGTTCATAAAATTGATCATCTCACATTTTCTATTGTAATGGCAGTCCTTTATCATACAATATGAATGTGGTGAGGCTATATAAGCAAGGAAAAGAAAGTCTGTACTTGGAGGTCCTAATTCCAAGGTGTCTGATCATATGCCTTATGCAAATAATGACCTTGCTCTTTGTGAGCCAATTCTGTAAAGCAAAGGGCAAAAATAGATCACTCTTATGAAACTGTTCTTTTTAAGCAGCTTGCAAAAATGACAAATGCAATGTTGAGGGACATATTACAAAAAGTGACAGATTTTGGATCCTATCTTTTTTCAAGTTTCCTATGAGTTACATTACCGGCATTTCTTCATACGTAAGGGACAAACTCTGTCCTTTTTGTGAATTATGTCAGCAATCTTCCATCAAACACATCCAATATAGTTAAGTGACACCTTGCAGCAGGTGTTCACTTCTTCCATATGGTGCTTCGCACATTTACTTGCACTATCATATCTGAAGCATATTGAATTTGTTCAGTCTGCAGAAGGTGTTGGGTGAGATGGACGATATTCTTTTAAGTATGTGCATTCATCTTGGCTGGACAACTGTCCATTTGACACTGAATGGAAAGTCTTTTTTATGAGAAGGCTCCAGAATATGATATTACCTGTCATTGTAATTGTTTTGCTGCCAGACCTTTGCAAGAAATGTTTACAGATTTCTACTGGTAAATTGCTTTTATATTGATTTAAAAAAAGAAAAAAAAAAGGTATCTAGATCTCCTGTTCTGAATTATATGAGTGAATACAACTTACAGACAATAAAGAGAAAGCCCTTATTCCCTTTTTGACTTGTTTCATAAATCTGTGCTACCTGCACATTCAATAAAGAATATGTCTCATTTAGCATTGTATTTCTTGGAAAATATATATTTTTTTTCTTTTTTAGTAAATGGATACTAGTTTTTCTTATTGGCAAATGGATGCTACTTTCTTTTTGGACAAATTTGTTTCATAAAGAAGACAATCCTAAAATCACTGGAAATTTCACCAAAAGGGCTCACTATCCGAAGAACTACTGCTAAAAACTTTCTCAAATTATCCTCTTCATTATGAATATGTTGATCTGACCAACTACTGGACCTTTCATTATTCTTAGTAGTCTCATAATTATGATTTCCATCTTCCTAGGTTTTTTTTTTTTTAAAGTAGGTTCTTTTTTTAAACTAAATTTTATTTCCCTGTGGATCTCTCTGTGGCTATAGCCAAGTTAAATAGCAGATAATACATTTCAGCTAGTTGTTAAACTTCTATTGCAGGTTCTTTATAATGCTTGGTAATTTGTTGCTAAACAGTTTAGCAATTTGTTGTAAAAATAGAAAAAAGTGAAAATGTCACAAAGATTCTTATGTGTAGACCAATGGAAAATGCTAATTAGTCTTACTGTAGAAACTTTAATTTCCTTTTATATAGCCATATTTTAGATGCCTTACAAACTAAGGTTTTGTTTTACATCTCAGGCTTCTGAGATGTTTTAAAGCATATTGGGAAGAGGGATATATATTCTAAAATCCACCCATAAAAATATTTTCTCATGTGCCTTTTACATTTAACTTGTCAAACTCTTTTCAGTTTTTCCCATGAAGACAGAGCTTACTATTTCTAAGGGATCTTTGTATTTATAATGCTTTTCTAATTCTTCATTTTGATCACACTTTCTTCATCTCTACAGGATACACCCTCATGCCCTCAAGTTACTCGATAGTTTGAAATTGGAATTAAACAGTTAGGCGTCTTTTATAACAGTGATTTTTTTCTGGCTATAGAAGAAGCTACTCCTCATAAACAGAAAACCGAAGTTCTGGCATAACACTGAGAAGAAGACATGGGGCTATCTAATGTAAAAACACAATAATGGAGACATTTTATTTCAGTATGGGGAAGGAAAGAGTTAAAATTTCTTGCATAATTACAGATGTTCTTGTCCTCATCTTAGCCTTCTTAAGCCCTGCCGTCTTACATGCTTCTGTCCTACTACTTACTCCCTATTCCATCTGTAGAACATCTATCCTTTTTTTTTTAATTTTGTTTTGTTTAAATTTTTCTTGCTTTTTTTATGTCATCATGATCTCTGTCTATTTCAAAAATCTGGAATAAGGTCCACAGACCCCAACAAATCTTAACATTTATCTTTTGCACAAACCAAAGACCCTCCCTGATGCCTATAATCTCTCAAAGATCTTGGAGGGTATCTTTGCAAAAATGTCAAGTAGCTTCCTATGTTTGCAAGTAGGAAAAAAAAGAAAGATTCAAAAAGAAATGATAAGTGGTTGAATAGAACAATAGAATATTGTATATTCTCCAAGGTTACTTTACCAGTCTTGTAGACTTTTTGAAGACCTGTGGATGGGTAGGATGAACCATATTCTCTTGACCTAACTCTTCTCTCGGTTATATTTGTAAAAAAAAAGGAGGAATACTTTATAACTGGCTCAGAGGCATATTTTTCTACATTCGCAGCTTAGAATACAGCTTGCCAATTTTAAAAGACAAGTTAAATGTGAATGAAGTGAAAAATATGAGAATTGTATTCATTTTAAGGACATATTGTTGTATTGCCAATTATTACCACAAATTTGAAGACACTTCAGGTCTGACAGACTGGTGGGGAAGACTGCAGAAGTCATTTTGTTTTCTAATAAAATCAGTGGAGGTTTGTTTTAAGGTCACAGTTTTAATTCTGAGTCCCCTTTTTGACATCAATTATTTTATGAATGGAATGAAAGAAATCAGTTAAAACTGTCAGAAGCACTGATACTGCTTCTCTCTGCCAGATGTTCTTCTTGTCCATCTGCACATACTTACTTTACATAACATGAAAAACAACTAGAGGCTGTGAGGTGACACTGCAATTAACCTTGTAAATGATTCCTTTTTTTGCAAATGAAACCAGCAATTGGGTCCATAACTTACTCAATTAACAGTAATACATCTTAGTCATTTCCTGTAATCCTCCATTTAATATTTGATCATTGATTTAATGTTTAATACTGTGGAATCATTGTTCTGCATTCCTCATTTCTCGAATGTCCTTGGTTTTGAAGACAGTTAACAAGCTAGTAGCTGGATCTTGAAAATCTTTAGTTGTTCAGTTTTTTAAACACCCTAATATAGGCCAGTGTGATCATTCATGTGAATAAAAGCTTACATTAAAAAAGTCTTATATTTCAGACATCTCCTTTCTGTGTCTTTGTAGCCTTCTTTATTTTTATTTATTTATTTGTTTATATTTCCCTTTGGGATCAGTTTAAAATTATGTGTGTGGATAGGTCTATTAGTGTTTACAATTATTTTCAAAACTCAAAGTTTGGTGGAATGCCATTTGAAAGGTTGTTTTTCTGCTAAAACAGTTCTTTATATATTTTATTTTTAATGATGGAATACTTAAGTTATATGTCAATAGTACTTGACCTCACATAAATGAGAACATGCATGTAAATATCTGATATACACTACCATGAAAAACTTGGAAGAGTGAATATTTCAGGCAAATACTATACTGACCTATGTAGACATTCAATTATCTTAATTCTAAAGTGTAAACATTTATGTCATTCCAGATCTCAGATTCTGTTATATAAAGGCTGACAGTATATTGTGATTTTGTGAAGAAAACTACTGTTCTCAGAGAAATAAATGACCAGGATTTCATTATAATGTATGATTCAGATGACCAGTTCAGAAGTTGCAGTTAGACTTCCAGAGGTGAAAGCACATTTCATTAAATTATTATATCACATATCTTTTCCATGATTTCAATTCAAAATCCACAACTGTTTTCTTATTCAGATGAAAGTCACTAGGTTACTATAATAACTAGTAGTGTTATGTGACAACTGCCATCTTGGTCATGACCAGGGATTGAAAAATGGGTCCTCAGTTGATAAAAGCTTTAGATACTACAGCTAGAGCTACAGGACTGACCCCTACAGTTAAGAGCAGTAATAAAAAAAAATGACTTCATACACAGGGCAAGAGGTATTACTGACTGCAATGTGTTACACCTGATCCTAGAAAGCGACCACTGTGCTTGATCTTTAGCGTGTTGAGCTTCAAAGCCTTCAGACTGGAGGAAATTACTGGAGCTAACTCGGAAAGAGTAGAGGATCTGATGTAAAAGGATTAAAGTTATATGGTTGTTCCAAGTTGTTCAAGGTAGCAATTCCTCATTTTATCAGAAAAGAAAAATCCAATTACTCAGTAAGCTATGTGTCAGTTTTGAAATGTATGGCTGTATGGTTGCATGCATATTTTCTAAAGAGTATTGTTTTGCACTCAGAAGAGTCATTGAATTAAATTCAAAAAGTTCAAATGAGTTATAGTGAATTATATTAAACACATTTTAACTGATTTTCTAATAAATATATCTTAAAAAAGAGATTTAATAGAATATCTTTCATAATTATCTTAAGATGAGCCATTAATATAGATCATATATATTTCTTGTAGTTTTAGTTGAATATGCTTTTAATCTCCTGAAAAGGTTTATTATTTTTGAATTTATATCTTTTTCCTTTTATGTATGCAAAGCTTCATGTTGGAGTTTATTGAAATAGAGTCTCATTTCCAGGCTTGTCATCTTCAAGGTTCTCACTCTTGTCTGTTTTGTTTTTTTATATGTTATAGCATTTTTATTGGTGATCTGAAAAAAATAAATAAGGACATAAAATTCCA
Source organism: Rhynchotus rufescens (assembly GCA_032273925.1). Classification (NCBI taxonomy): domain Eukaryota; kingdom Metazoa; phylum Chordata; class Aves; order Tinamiformes; family Tinamidae; genus Rhynchotus; species Rhynchotus rufescens. Next base: position 12,208 of record JAVCKT010003969.1, read on the forward strand.
GATGTTTTAAATTCTACCTTCCCTCTAATGATATGGTTGGGTTAAAGGCAAATAGAACTTGAATTCACTATGATTTTAAAAATTATATAAGGAAACAGCTTTGTCTTTCCTGCCAAAGCACTTGATTATGAGAACTTGTCACTTTTCATCATATTTCTTTGCAAATAATTGACAGATTAACTTGTGCTTTGTGCTGTTCATTCATATACAATCTTATTCTACATTACCCTAGAAATGGTTATGAAGGAAAGTATAGGCTATTCTGAATAAGCATGAATTACATATAACTAAGTCCAGATACATACATAGTTACCATATGAGAATGTGCTTGCTCCTAGCATGTAAGCTTTCTTTCTTCCTTCCTTCCTTTCTTTCTTTCTTTCTTTCTTTCTTTCTTTCTTTCTTTCTTTCTTTCTTTCTTTCTTTCTTTC
>JAVCKT010003970.1:0-24266 GCA_032273925.1 Rhynchotus rufescens
CGCTCGCTCTCCTCGCCGGGCGCAGCTCAAAATGGCTGAGGACTGAGCGGAGCCTCGCAGCGGCGCCCGGCTCCGCTCCGGCGGCGGGGGGGCTCCCGGCACCGGCACCGGTACCGGCCACCGGCGCCGCTCATTGTTCCTCGCTCCCTGCTCGGCGGCTCCCGCCTGGAATGCGCCGCGGCTAGATCCCTCTACCCCTTTTTTTTATTATTATTTTTTAACCCCCTTCCTTTTTATCCTTTCTATGTTTTTTTCCCACCGAAGAGGACCCAACCCCTCGTGAGAATTTAGAGCAGGTTGATTTTTTTTTTCCTTCCTAGGATTGAAATTCTCTTCTTTTTCTCCCCCCCCTCTGCAAAACCCTTTTTTTTTTTTTTTCTCTCCTCATTCCTATTTATGAACGGAGGGCGACATTGGGAGGGCTGCTCGGGGCTGGGATTTCACCCTGGTGCCTGGCCTGCCTTCCCTCCCCGCTCTCCCATTCAAGACCTCGCAGTTTTAAAGCAGGAGAGAGGTTTCATTTTTCCTTTTTTTTTTTTTTTTTCCCTTCTGCCTTTTTTTTTTGTATTTTTTCCCCTTTTTTCCCATCCCTTCCCCCTCTCTGCCGGGTTAGAAGCAGCTCTTGGGGCCGCTGGGAGAATTCAGTTTTTCATCACCGTCATCGTTGCTATTATTAATACTATATATATATATTTTAACCTTCCTCCTTTTCCCCTTTTGGATCTTAACCCTTTGATCTGTTTCCTTTAAAAAGACTCCGATTCTGAGCTCCCGGCAGGGAGAAAGGGAGGAGAAATCATCATCACCATAATAATAAAGAGAAAACCCGAGCGAGCCTGTTCTCTCAGCTGTTAGCCAGGTTGGTGGGGGACAAAAGTCCCTTTAAAATATTGAATGTCAGTCGCAAGCGTAGGGAAAGGAAACGCGGATCCGGAGCGCTAAATTGTAGGAGGTTTATATGGACTTGGACGCTGCGGCTGGATTTTGTATGGATTTTTTTCAACCTTCGGTAAGTTTCGATTCACCTTCTGGGAGCGGAAGAAATTGGGTTTTAGGGCTTGTAAAGACTTGGGGTTGTAAATCCTGGAATATTGTGTCGTTTTTCTTATCATTTTAGTTTTTCCCGTTAGCAAAAATGACACGAAGGTTGTGCTTTCCTTCCCGGGATTCCTAGAATGCTGCTCTGTGGTTTATTTTATTCTTAATTTTAAAATATGTTGCGGTTTTTATTTATTATGTGCACTAGAGAAGAGGGGGGCGGGAGCGGGGGGGAGACAGCGATTCACCCTGAGACTTCCTGTTGCAGGGAGAAAAGAGCCCGGCGTCCATCTGTAGCCCCAAGTGAGAGATTAAACGGTTGGGGCCGGCGGGGAAGGCGCCAGATCCCGCCACAGAAATGGCCGAGAACTGGAAGAACTGCTTCGAAGAGGAGCTCATCTGCCCCATCTGCCTGCACGTCTTTGTGGAGCCCGTGCAGCTGCCGTGCAAGCACAACTTCTGCCGCGGCTGCATCGGCGAGGCCTGGGCCAAGGAGTCAGGCTTGGTGCGCTGCCCCGAGTGCAACCAGGCCTACAACCAGAAGCCCAACCTGGAGAAGAACCTCAAGCTCACCAACATCGTGGAGAAGTTCAACTCGCTCAACCTGGAGAAGCCGCCCGCCGTGTTGCACTGCGTGTTCTGCCGCCGCGGGCCGCCGCTGCCGGCGCAGAAGATCTGCCTGCGCTGCGAGGCGCCCTGCTGCCAGTCGCACGTGCAGACCCACCTGCAGCAGCCCTCCACGGCCCGGGGGCACCTCCTGGTGGAGGCGGACGACGTGCGGGCCTGGAGCTGCCCCCAGCACAATGCCTACCGCCTGTACCACTGCGAGGCCGAGCAGGTGGCCGTGTGCCAGTTCTGCTGCTACTACAGCGGCGCCCACCAGGGACACTCGGTCTGCGACGTGGAGATCCGCCGCAACGAGATCAGGGTGAGTGCATGTGCGGATGCGCGCGGCCGCCCTCGGCACCGCGTCCCGGGTCCCGGCCGGAGCCGCCTCTCGGGAAATGGGGCGCTTGGAAGCCCCTCCAGCGCCACAGCCTGTGTGCCTGCCCGCCTCCCGCCCCAGGCTGAGGCTGCTCCGAGCGCTCCTGCGGCAGGACGCAGCCGGGAAGGGGATCCGGGGGACCCGGAGCGGCCAGGCCTGCGGCAGGTGCCTGCTGCGGAGCGCGCTGCGGTTGTGTGCGAGCGGCGCCCCGCGCTCGCCTGGGGGTATTCGCCTCCCTTGGCAGGACGCAGCGCTCGGTGCGGTGCCGCACAGGAGGGATGCGGCGCTCGGTGCCACGCGGGAGGGATGTGGTGCTCGGTGTGGTGCCGCACGGGAGGGATGCAGCGCTCGGTGCCGCACGGGAGGGATGCAGCGCTCAATGCCACACGGGAGGGATGCGGTGCTCGGTGCGGTGCCGCACGGGAGGGATGCGGTGCTCAGTGCGGTGCTGTACGGGAGGGACGCGGTGCTCGGTGTCGTGCGGGAGGGACGCGGCGCTCGGTGCAGTGCCGTGTGGCTCTCGCCGCCTCGCGTGCCAAGGCCGGCGCTTGCGGGGCCTGCGCAGTGCGCGTCCTGGCGCCGCTCCTGCCGCTCGCCCTTTGACGCAAGGACCTGCTCCCCGGGCCGTGCAGCGGCCTCGGCAGCGCCGGCTGCGGGGCAGGAAGCAGCAGACATGTTCGATCGCAGCCCCGTCGCGGGGAGGACCTGCGTCCTCCAAAGGGCGATGGAGGCGGGGGGTTGTTCCCGGGAAGGTCTCCCAGGAAGGAGGTGGGCGCCTGCCACCATCTGCAGCCGTCGGGCCGCGGGAGCTGCGGCCGCTCACAGTGTCTCGCTGATGCGGTGACACGGGCCCAGGAAGAGGTCTGAGCACAGCACTGGTGAAGGCTGCAAAGCAGAGGGGATTTTGAGGAGTGATTTTCCCTCGGTCCCTGCCTGGCCACAGCCCTGCCAGGATCCAGAGCAGGACCAGCTGACAGGTCAAGGAGAACCACGCTGAAAATCAGCAGCAGAGAGAGCAGCCTGCCCATGTGCTCTGCTCCAGAGGCCTTGGCCCCTTCGGGGTGTGGGGTGAGGGGGCAGGATGGGGCTGCCTGCGCCGGAGGCTGGATCGTGCCAAAGCCCGGCCGTGGGGACGCTGCCCTGTCCCTTGTGAGGCTGGCGGGCAGCAGGCTGCTGCCTCGGCCCCCTCCTGCCTCGCCTCGCCTCTGCAAAGCCTGGCACGAGCATTCCCACTCCTGCCGCAAGGGCCGAGGCCGGGAGAGCCTCCCTTCGCGCAGCGATTCCAGCCAGGAAGCCAGACCTCTTGTTCGTGGGGACTCAGGGATGGGTTTGGGCCAAGTGATGGGGTTTTCTAAGGAGAGGGTGTGGGGCACGGTGCTGGCGTGGGGGCAAAGCAAGGCTGTACTTTGCTTGTGGCCAGACCATCTGGCAGCGCTTTCACCCCTGGCTCCAGACCCTGGAGTTCCTGGCGGGTGTTTAAGCGCCCCGCCGGCCTCCAGCCCTCGCTCCCCTCCCGGCTGCCCCGGGGCCCTCGCTCGGACCCTTCGGAAGAGGCCCAGCGCTGGCCTGCCGAATAAATATTTAACAATGAATTGAATGGTGATTACTGTAAAATGGGGATGATTTCCTGTGTATTTTAATGTTGCCAAAATGAGTCACCATTTAGCAATAAAAAAAAAAAGTCATAAATAAAAATTGCAGGATAATTACTTTCCAATTGGATGGCCAGGCCTGGGAGGAGGGGAGGTGGCTCCGTGCAGCCAGCAGCCAGTGTGAGCTAACAGGAAGGTTATTTTCCTCTCCAGGTTTTTTTGGGGAAAACCAGAGACCTCCGCGGAGGTGCCAGCAGCTCCACCACACACACTGGAAGGGGAAAGACCCAGCCAGGCCTTTAGAGAAGCGCTTTTCTGCTTCTATTTATAGGGAGTCATTTCTGTCTCTCCGTGCCAGGGTGGAGAGCCACCCGGGAGGAGCGCGGGGCCGGGACAGGCCTGCCTGTGTGTGCATTTCCTGGGAGCGCTAGCCAGGGACCAAAAGTATTTTTCCAGGTCCTTTTCCAGGACACTTTGATCTCATCTTTTCCCGCTCTCCCGGCATTTTTGTTGTTGTTGTTGTTGCCGTTGTTAGGGCTGGCTGTTGCTGCTCCTCGCGGATCTGCGCTGCGCTCGGCCTGGCGCGTAACTGCTGCCGGCGAGCCGAGCGTTGGTCCCGGGGTGACATTGTGGGCGACAGGGCCGGGCACCAGCGGCATCGCGCCCTCCCGGGTGACCTTGGCCAAGGCCCTTAGCACCTCCTGCCTTGGCTCCATCTCTAATGCGCTTGTCTCTCCCTGCTGGGTTACGGTGGGTGCTCCTGGCTGAGTTGGGATAGCGGTGGACGCCTCGGAGCTGGGATGTGCTGTCGCACCTGGAGGATTCCCCTGCAGTTCGAGCAGTTTCTCTGCAAGCTGGGAAGCCAAAACCACCGGGGGCCGCCGGCTCTCGCCTGCGCTCGCTGTGTGGCCTTGGGCAGGGCTCTGCTTAAAATCCACCCCTCGCCGAGCCGCGCGAGCCGGTCCCGGAGAGGAATGCGGCGGCTCCCAAATGAGGCCGCCCGCGTGCCGTGTCCTGTGAGCCCAGCCGGCGGCGGCAGCCGGGCCGGGATTCCTGGCCGCTTGCTCACGCGCTGCGCACGGAGGCGCCCGCTCCGGCGGCGTGGGCAGCGGCTCCCGAGCCCCGGGCTGCGAGGAGGGCCAGTTCGGGAGGGCAGCGTGCCGGGCGCCGCGCTCGCCAGAGCCCCGGGAGGCCCCCGAGGAAACGCTTGAGGGAGGTTTGTGCCGTGCGTGTCTGTTTGGGAAGCTCCTCACTGAGAGATGAGTCAAAGGTTAGAGCCCAGGAGCCTGATCCACTGCCTGGGGCATGACAGGAGTTTGCAGGTGTTGGAGACCAGCCCCACAACAGGGGTATCCCAGGAGCAGGGTTGGGAAGCTCCAAACCACCCTTTCTAGTCCTCATAAAGACAGCCCCGCTGCCAGGCCTCCTCGCATGACATCCCACCCTCTGCTTGCAGAGCCTTTTGAAGGGGCAGAGGGGCTCAAAGCAGTTTGGGGGCAGAACCCCTGCTTCAGCAGCCCGAAGCTAGCGGCTTGCCCGGGAGCTCTCTTTGCTGGCCCCGAGATGTGGGAAGCGGGTCGGCGTGGGAGGAAGCAGGGTGTCCGCAGAGCAGTTACCCAAAGTGGAGGCTTGTCCTGGGTTGTCTCGCGGGAGAGAGACCTTTCAGTGGTAGGTGCTGCACAAACCCACACAGCCCTGACTCAGGGGTGGATGAACTCGAAGGTGCAACCATAGTACAAACAGTAAATAAAGTATGTGGTTAATCTTTCTTTCGTGGGCGTAGAAAACGCTTACCTCCCCTTCCCCCTTGTGAGATGTTTTCTCCTTTGTTTCCTGTTTTTGTAGCGCTTAGAGGAGAGAGAGAGAGGGAGGAGGGAAAAAAAAGCCAGCAACCCACCCTCTTTCTTGCTTCTGGAGGCTTTATTTGTGTCAAGGTCTCAGAATGAAACAGGGCTTTTTTTTTGACTTCCATCTTTGCCTTTCCTGCCAGAGACATGTGCCTCCCGCCTGGTATTCCCAGGCATGGCGGATTTGCTTCTAAGGTTGAAAAAGAAAGTTATTCCAACTTGAGGCTGGTATATTACTTTTTTTTTTCTCTTGTTTTTTTTTTTCTGTCACTCAAAGATGGTGGGTGAGAAGATGTTGCTGGAATAAGAGGGCCAGTCAGAAAGCTGCAGCCAAGCTGGGCAGAAGGGGCTCACCCAGGCGTTTGCTAGATGCTGCCACTGTGTTAACCCCCTTTTTTCTGTTGCACACAGTTGTCTGAAGGCAGGACAAAGCTGCCGTGCGCAGCCAAGGGTGCTGTTGGCAGCGGGGTGTCGGGCTCTGCTTCCCCTTCATCTTTGTTCCAAGGGACCTGGATCGCATTCACCTTTACTGCACTCTCCTATAAGGCAGAGAGAAAAATCCTCTTTTCTGAGCATCTCCAGTATCTCTGAATGTGAAGAGGAGGAAGAAAACGTGCAAAGCGGCTGCAGAGGCGAGTGCAGGGGGAAACATTCGGGGGGCTGCAGCTGTGCAGGAGCAGAACGCGGCTCCATCCCTGGAGCAGCACCCTTGGCTGAAGCCAGGGGGACAGGGAAGGGGGTTTGGAATCCATCTGGCCCACAGCAGGTCTGGGCTTTCTCTGCAGTGCCCTGGCTAAGCTCAGTTCAGGTGCCTGCTAAAGCAGGGGAGAGCAGAGGGGCAAGCGCTGTGTAGAAGCACAGAGAGCTGAGTGCCCAGCCTGTATCTGAAGCTGTGGCCCTTTGCAGGCCCTGGCTACCAGCCCTGGTGCAGAGGTGGCCGCCTTGCCCTTTCCCTTGCTGCCCAGCTGATTGCTGCAGAGGTCAGAAAGTCGAGGTTTCTGGGAGGAAATGCTGCCCATTTCGCTGCAATAGATGCCTCTGATGCAAGAGAAGACCCCTTGTTTGAGCAAGCCCCGTGTCCCATCTCCCCACTGCCATGCACGTTAAGCATGGAGCCCCAGCGCTGGGGAGCCCCAGGTCTGCTCCACCACCAGCCTCCTGCCTCCAGCTGCTGTAGGTTGTTTTACTCCGAAACAGGTTTGGTAACTTGCGCCAGGCTGGATTTTTACGGGCTTACTTATTTTCCAGATGACTTGTTTATGGGAAGTGCGGCATGCGGCCCGGCGGAGGCCCCGCGAGCGCCTCTGCTCGGGAGTTGGGGTGCAGCTGAGCTCCCGGGACTGCAGGTAGCGTGGGCTGCCACCCGCACCCCTTCCCACGGGGCTCCCTGAACGTACCCGTCCCTCTGCCGTAGGGCCTGTGCAGTGGGGCTGGTGCCATCAAGCTCCCCCTGCTCCCAGCCCTCATATATTCCTTGATGGACTCACCCTGGCTCCCATGGGCGAAGCAAAAGGCTGAGCCCTTCTCCCCCATCAGCTTGGACCCAGTCTCTTCCTCCCCCAGCTTTGCTGATGCCCCTCGTTCCTGCCCAGGGGCCTCGCGGCTGCAGCGCCCGCCTGCTAAATGTGACTGATGATTGTGCCCTGGGACGCTGTCAGTTGGTCAAACTGCCTTGATGAATAATGACTTCTCAGGCCTTGGGCAGCCGCAGAAATCCCAGCACCCACCTAGCCTCGCTTTGCAGCTCCGTGCCGCTCGCCGCCATCGATCTGTCAAGCTTTGCTGCTCTTTGTTGTCAGGGACAGCAGAGAATTTACGTTCAACCCATAGCAACCTGTGCTGCCCTTGAGAGATCTCGGGGGGCCGCGCTGCGCTGGTGCAAACGCGCCTGCGTTTGCTACGAGAGCAGCCATGGGTGTCTTAGTGCCCCCAGATCTTCGGCTAAGCTGGAACAGTCGCCTGCCTCCCCAGGGTTTGGATTAAGGGCTTTTCCCTGCTGCTTTTCTGCTAAGCCTGGGCATTTTCTTTGCCCTTAACTCATCGATTTGCCTGTGGTTGCTTGTTCGAAACCCGCAGCCACATTTCTTTTACGTAGAGTCATCTGAGAAATGACAGCGCAGATGGGGGGCACAGGGAGGCAACTTAATGCTTTCGGGAGGGAAGAGGCTTGGATGAAAGAGATGGAGCCGGTAAAGCAGAAGTAGGAGCCAGCAGCCAGGGAGGGCAGGGGCGGAAGCAGGGAATGCCCCCTTCCCATGGTGGGCGATGCTGCATGGACGGGCGCTGTAGAAGGGCGAGTTGGAAGGAAGGAAGAGGTTCATCCAAGGGTTCATCAGGGAGTGGCAGCAAGTCCTAGCCCAGCAGCAGCACTGCAGAGCATGGAGATTAGCCGTGTTTTGCAGGTGAGGAGGGCTAGGCCCAGCCTTGCACGCCCACGCTGGGCAGCCCTGGCAGGAGAGCTTCCTGCCTTGACCCTCTCCCTGTGCTGGTGGCTTCCAGTTCCCCCACCACCCAGGGGTGAGCTGGTCTGGCCTCTGGACCAGCAGGTATAAACCCAGCTTTGGCTGCTGAGGAGAAGGTAGGACACTTTGCCCAGACCCTTGTTGGGTCCAGATCTAACCCATGATGTTTATGCAAGTGTCACATAGACGTAGGTGAGGTTGTGTTGAACCTGTAATTGTGCCGGGAAGGAGAAAGTAGGAAAGACTTGACCCATGGTGAGGCACCCCCCGACTTTCCTCCGCTCCTCAGCCATTTGCCTCACCCATGGGAGCCAGAGCGAGTCCATCGAGGAACACCCAAGTCCTGGGGATGTTCTTCCCTTCTCCTGCCTGTCCTGGAGCTCTCGGTGCGCTGGGCCCAGGCCAGGCCTTGCCCAAAGCGGGGCCCCCTTCGCCCCGCCGCGGGGCTGCGAGCAGCGTCGCAGATGGAGCCGCGGCCTTCCCGGGCAGGGGCAGGAGAGCGCGGGCAGCCGGAGGGGGTGGGAGCAGAGGGCCCATTTCCATGGCTCACAAAGGGCACAAGCGATCAGATCCGTGCAACTGCCCAAGAATAAAGAGGCTCTTACATTGCTGGCTGCCCTGACCTCTCTCCTCTCTGTTTGAGAGGACAGCGTGTGACCACACAGGGATTTCTTAGTTGTGCTCCTGAGGGAGGCAATAGGTTTTCTGTCCCCTGATCTGAGCCTATGTTGGCCTATTCCTTGCATGTTACCAATCTATTTATTTTTAAAACAACCTTTGAAAGACTTGGTGCATGGTGGTAGTTTTTTCTTCTCTTTAATTTCATGTAATATTTTCTTTTTTTTTTTATTTTTTTAATCTGAAGCTGAAATGGGGCTGAGAGCAGCAGTGCTTCCAGAGCAGGGACAAAAGTAACCAGGAGACACAGGGCAAGAGAGGAGGGATCGACACCGAAACAATGAAATAGCCAAGCAAGGAAAGGCTGAATGCTCAATAGCACAAGGCTTTGCAGAAATGCCTGGCTAGTGCAGCATTTTATAATCAGCTTCTGTGCTGGGCTGGCCTGCAACAGTAGTGCGATGGGGGAGGAATGCTTTGAATTAGCTGGATGCCAGAATTAATTCTGTCAGAATTCAAATGTACGTGTATGTACAGATTTATAAATAAACACTCGGAGCCACATTCTGCTTTGCCACGCAGGCTCCGGGGCAGAATCTGGTGTGGCTTTGCTTTTCCCTTTGCAAAAGGAAAAAGAAAATAAAAGGCTGCAGCTCTGGGCCGGTCTCTGGTGACTGTGTCAACTTTCCGCGCTGCTCAGCAGCCCGGGGGCTCGGGCGACGCGGGTCTGGCCGGCGCAGGAGCGGGTGGCTCGGAGGGGCCGCGGCGGCCGCGCGCGCTGCAGGAGGAGCCGCGGGGCCGACGCGGCGCTGCGCTGCCCGGCCGGCTCCGCGGGAGCAGGGACGGAGCCCGCTGCGAGCGGCGGCGCCGCGGGGCCGTTCGTGTGTGTCTCGCAGATGAGCCCGCGGCGAGGCTGCAGCCCTCCGCGCTGCAGGATCCTGCTCGTCCCTTTTCTGCCTTGTGATTCACTTGTGACGGTAACATGAGCAAAGTTCCCAGCTCGGGCAGGGCCTCGCGCTCGCGGTGATCTGCGTGCTGCTTTGCTCTAGCAGAACTGCAAAAATAATGAAGCCTGAATTCATTTCATTTGCCTCCTCCCTATTTTTTTCCTACCTTTTTTCCCTATTTTCTCCCCTCTACCTTTTCAATTCCCTGTTTTGTGGCTGTTCAGGGGGCTGATCTCTGGAGCGAATTGGAAACACGCGAGCCGTGGATGGCTCCAGATGAGGCAGTTGGCAGGGAGCGACGTTCCGGATGGCTGTGTCTCTCTGAAATATGAGTAAACGTTGTCAGAGCAGCCGACTGCACGAGCTGCAGGCAAGGCCGGTCCGGCCTTTCCTGCCTCCACCCGCCTCTCCGGCTCTGCTCGGCATCACCTCATCCTCCTTTCCTGTCTCAGTGACCTGGAAGCGTCATTCCAGAGCTGGAGACTCAGGGGAAGAAAAAGGAAAGGAAAACCTCTTGTATCCTGACGGAGTGGGCGCTTGCCCTTGCCGTTGGACAAGTTGAGCCGAGCGCTCGCTGGAGCCGGTCATTGTGCGGCTTTCAAGGCCCGTCCCCTGGGAGGCCGGCGCGCAGCCCCTTCCCTCGCGCGTGCCCCGAGGAGCCGAGCTCCAGCCCCACTGCTCGGCCGCATGCAGGCGAATGTCCATCGCTCTGGGGTGTCTGATGGTTCCGTGGCGAGGGGGGCGGCGCGTGGCCCCGCCGTGCGTCCCGCGCTCCGTATCCCCTCGGCCGTGCAGCGGGAAGGGGCCGCGTTGCCTCCCCTCGCGCCCGGCGCTGTGCTCGCCGCCCCGCAGGTGAAGCCGCTCTGCGCTCAGACAAAGGGATGGGGCGGCCGGTGCCTCCCTTTGTTCTCCGGTCCTGGTGCGCCCGGCGCCCAGGCAGGAGCCCCCGCGGGCAGACGCATCCGCGGGGAGAATTCCCGCTCTCCAGCCAGCTGCCCAGCAGAGCAGAGGTGTTTGGTTGTGTGGGAACCGGGGAGCAGGATCTGCGGAGCGTCTGGTCGATTTTCTCCTGCTTTGCTGTAAACTGAACTGCAAGGCACCCAGGTAGGAGGATGGCAGTGAGTCTGCAAGGAGCACCCCCTGCAAACACACAGCTCCCAGCCCTGGACACACAGCGGATACAGCCACGGCCTGCCCTCAAGGCAAGGATTTTGTAGATCTGTCCGTATAACAGGGGAGGAAAAAGGGCAGTTCCATCTTTACAGCGTGGAGGAGTCGAGGTGTCACCCTAAAGCTGGGATGAACTGGGGCAGGGGCTTCCCACAGGTCACCCAGAGAGTGGTGGCCGAGCGGGAGTGATCTAGGGAAGCCAGGCTTGGTCCTACTGGGGGAACTGCAGAGCCAGGCCCCAGCTCTGAAGTTTTTCACGCTCGTCCCCAGGTCTGAGCACACCTTGGGGACTGATACTGCATTTCCCAAAAGACGGAGCCTGAGAATTCCTATCAGCTGGAGGGGAAGATGGAGAAAACAGGGGAGCCCGTGGGGCGGCAGAGCCAGGTGTCCTGAACGGCAGTGCTGCCGGCTGGCAGCTGCGCTGCGTGCAGGGGCCCTGCGTGCCGCTCTGCCCGGCGCAGGGAGCAGGCGTCAACGCTCTGCAGATCAAGCAGCCGCCAGAGCAGCGGGGCTGCTCCGCAGCGGGAGCGGGGAACGGGAGGCAGCCTGGCTGCTCGCTGGGCTCTGGAAAACGGCAGCAGCTAGAAAGGGCTTCGCTCCTGCACCCTGCTCCCTGACTCGGCCCTTGGCACCTCCCTTAACCTTCGCGTCCCTGCCGCATCCCCTTTGAAAGAGGGTAATGAAAGCAGAAGAGGGAAGCGGCCGGCGGCACCTCAGGCTGCCTGGCGAAGCGGTGCCGAGCTGCTGCAGGCGCGAGGAGCTGCGTTTGGAGTCAGGGATCAAACACCAGCTGGGGCTGGTGCGGTGCTTGTGCCTGCGCTGCGGCCGAGCTGCCGGACGCCGAGACCGACCTGAAGGAGATTGACACTGCAGGGGCCTGAGAGCGATCATGGCAAAGCCTGGCCCGTAACCAGGTGAGGTTAAAACCCAGTAACAGGCCTCCCCCTAGGAGAAGTCCTCATGTAAAAGGCCAACAGCAGGACTGGGACCTTTGCTGGTATTTCTTGGTGGTGACTGCACCCAAAGCACTTGCTCCAGTCCTGCCAGGAGCGATGTCCCCTCCTCAGCACCATCCAAGTGCTGTGGGAGCAGCCTGTGAGTTGGAGAGCACAGAAACCCAGCCCCAAAGCAGCCCAGTGCTGCTGTGGAAGAGCCTTGTGCCCTTGGGGGCCAAAGAGGGGAGCAGGAGGTAGAGAAGGGGAAGGAAGGATTGGAGCAGACTGCAGCCTTGCAGGGAGCTGCTTCCGTGCTAGACCTGTGGGCATAGCAAAGATACTTGGTTTTGAGGAAGGTTCGGAGAAAGGGATGTGTGAAGTCAGAGCTGCTCCCAGTTGCATCAACGTTTTCTTAAAGACATTGGTTTCACCTGTATTTCTGTCCTAGCAGTGCCAAGAGCCTGGCCAGGGAGCACGGTCGGGTTGCGCTTCTAGCTGTGGCCAGCCAAGAGGGCTGGGGAAGAGGAGGTTCCCTCGCAGCCCCCAAAGGGCGATTAAAGGAGAGCAGCCCGTGCTGTTGTAGTGACATCCCACTGTGCGCCAGGTGCCAGAGGTGCCACCTAGTTTTGCCCCAGGCTCCTCTCCTTCCTGTGTGCTGGGATGCCCGGCCTTTGTGCGGCAGTGGTGTCACCTGCGGCTCCTCCTGCCCCTCACTGCCTGCACATCTGCAGCTGGGGCAGGAACTTTGGTTCTCGGGGGGACTGAGCCCCTCTTGCTCAGCAGAGGGTCCTGGCTCCGGCTGCCGGGGCGAGCAGCCTGGTGACCCTCAGTAGGAGCAGCAGGTCGGTCCTGGTCCCGGAGGCAGCAGCCCCCATGTCCTGGGAGCCAGGCCCAGACCGAGCACTGTCTGCACGGGCACCTCACTGGAGCAGGGGCAGGGCTCGGCTGCAGGGGGGTCTGCAGGGCGCGGGCGCTTGCGCCGCTCGTAAAAAGGGGCTAATGCAGCACGTGGGAATTGGCCGAGCGCCTTCCAAGAAGAGGCCGCCGCTGGCGCCGTGCCGGCAGCTGGGGGCTTTGCGTCCCTCTAATTTGTTTAGTTTAAGATGTGTTTACGGGCGGGTGCTGCGGTGCAGCTGGCTGGGAACTACAGGTCCCGGCATGCTCGCGCGTGGCGCCTGGTGGCGAGCGCTGCGGGAGCCTGGGCTGTGACACTGGTGGCACTGGTGCCTTCCACGCCCGGGTTTTGCTGCCTGTATTTCTGTGCTTTGGTTCGGTTCAAGCGCTTCGGTTTGGCCCTACTGGGCAGAGCCTGGCTGCAAAACATAGGCTTGGTCCTTGCCCTCAGCATTCTCATCCTGCCACCCACAGGGCTGATGCAAGACAAGGTCAGCCTTGCAGTGTGACCAGGCTGGGGAGCGCGCTGGGTCCTCTCCCCGTGCGTTCACCGCGTCAATATTTGGATCCCAGGCGCGTTGCTGGGAGCCGGGCGGGACGTTCGGCTCTGTGATTCATTCCTGCTGCTGCTCGGAGCGCAGCGAGGCAGCGCTGGGACCACCGCAGCGCCCTGCCGGGGTCGCGGCTGTGAGCGGACAGGGGCACCGCGGAGAGGGGACAGGGTATGGGACATGGCTAAGTTGCAGTCCACTCGATTCCTGCGAGGCAGATGTGCCCCACCAGTGTAGTGACGGACTCGCCACGTCCAAAGCCTGATGGGTGCGAGTGGCTTATGTTTCCATGAAGAGGAAGGAAGAAAGGAGGAGGCAGGAAGAGCAGGAAGGGAGCCTCAATGCAGGCTCTTGCGTGCCCCGGCCTCTGGAATGCAGATATCCTGCCTCCATCAAGGTCACCGGGTGCGACACCCCGTGCCTCATCCCAGCTGACCCGTAACACAGAGATGCAAAGCAGTGCGTGCTGCAAACGTGCTGCACAGTGAGTCTCAGGCGAGGCCCCTGCAGGGTTTCCTTGGTGGGATCGGTGCTGCACGAGTGCCTGGATGTGTTTGAGATGGAAATGGGACACCTCGGCACGAGATGCTGATGGATGGGTCCATTCCAGCTGGAGGATTGCAGTGTCAGGAGCTGTCTGAGCTGGGGCTCGTAGTGGCAGCCAGCAGCATCACTGCTGCCTTGAATGCCCTTACAGGGTGGATTTACCCTGGCTTTATAGAGAGAGGCTGATGCTCAGCCTCTCATGAGAGCCAAGCAGGACAGATATCTCTCCAATAACCCACTGCTGATCAGGAGCAAGGTAGACCTCCTGCCGCTCCTCCCTCTGGTCTGAGATCTGGAGGGAGGAAGAGGAGGTCCCTCGCGCCCTTCATCCCCTGGCTGCTGCCTCGTCTCCCTGCTTGCTCATCCCGGCGAACAGAGCCGGCTCCTGCATCCCGCTGCGCATCCCCATGGCGCCCAGTGCAGCGCCCGCCTTCGCTCTGCCCTCCTTCCTTCCACGGGGTTTGTTCGTGCCGCATTTTTCTTTTTCCTGGCTTGTTTGGACACGCACTGGTACATTCACGGCGCTCAGGCAGTAACGTGAGTCTCTCTGCCATTAGGAAAGGGGCCAGGATTTGGGGGGCTGGGAGGGCCGTTTAAGCAGTAGTTTCTGTGATATTTTCTTCTGCCGCCACACCCTGCACGAAAGCAGAATCTGCGCGGCCTCAGCTGCTCTCGCAGGCTCCCAGTGTATCTCTTTTAATATAGATTGGTATCATTTTGCATTTTAAAGTAAAAACACGCTGCAAGCTGCAGACAGCTGTCGGTTGGCAGCTTTGTTTGAACATCTGGTCTTGCTGGGCTGCTGTTCAGCACGTTCTAACTATGGGATTCATAAAGATTATAATCCAGGCTTTCAGATTCAGAACAGCCGCCTCTCAAAACCCGGCGCAGAGCGGAACCCCAGGATCTTTCATGTACAGCGGCAGCCGGGGGGTCCGAGGCACTCGGAAGGGCACTAAGTCGTGGTGCGGAGGGCAGCCTGGTGTGGATGCAGGGCACTCGCCTCGGGGTTGTGCCTGGATTGGGATTGGGATTGGGATTGGGATCAGGACGGACCTGCTGCGCACACCTTGCTGCGCACCAGGCTGGAAGGGCTGCTGCGGCCTGCTGAGATGAGCCCGGAGCTGGGGAGCTGCAGAAGGGCAAAGTTCCCCTTTCGCTCTCTCTTTTTCATTTTTTTTCTCCACTTTGAGTGCCGAATCCAATGGAATCTCGTGTTCTGGGGGTTTCCGAGGCTGCTCAGCTGAAGCAGCAGATTCTGCTGTGCCTTTGGCGTACGTCTTTGCAGCAGCTCCGCGCGGCAGCAGGACTCGGTCTCCTTCGCTTTAGAGATCAGTGCTGCAGCAGCCGAGGCTTTGAATAAAGATGTCCATGTGTCAAAGCCTCGTTTGCTGGAGAGCTCCAATCCCTTTTTCTTCAAGGAACCAAAAGGTTGAGCCAGGCGCATTTGTAAGTCCTATCCATTCCTATGCAACTGAGACACTTTCATTGACACCTCTCAGACTTAAGCAGCCTCTAAGCCCCTAACAGGTTTTATAAATCTTGTTAGTTGATCTGCATTTTTGCAAAGCTCTTTGATTCCAGAATATAGGTGCGTAAGTCACCTTGACTTTCCGTAAGGCTTTGACTCCCCAGTCACTTTCAGGCTCCATTTGTCAGTTGGAAATGCACAAAAAACGCGCCCCCCCTCCCTTATCTTTATTAGCAAAACAGCTGCCTGGAGAAATCTAGCTGTGCTCCAGTTGGTGCATGCCGTGATAGGGGTGCATATAAACCTGTTCTGCCCTTGTTTGTGTTGATTTAACTTACCAGTACAAATTAAAATCGCCTTGAGCAGTTGGAAGTTTAACTAGATCAGTTAGGAGGAAAGAAAAAAAAAATAAAGGGAAGGAAATCACTGCCTTTAAACCCAAGCAGAGTTTCCTTCCTAGAGCTGCGCTGGGCCTGGCGAGGACCCCGTGCGCTTGCAGCGCGTCTGAAAGATCTTGGGATGCAACAGTTGGAAAAGACTGGGCCAGCAGCGGAGCAAGGCGAGATTGGGGGTGCTGCCCAAGTTTGTTTGTTCTTTTGGGTGAGGTTATGGAAGGAAGGAAGGAAGAGCTGGTAGAGCAGCGGGAAGGGCTAGTGTGAGAAGCGGGATTTTGAGCTGGAACGCCCAACAGGAGCCTGGTTGTGCCGGCACCTGGCCCTCGTGGAGGCAGCCACTGCCCCTGAGAGCCGGGCTTGGGGATGACCCGGCTCGAATTAGACTGCTTGGTATTCTTGGGATTGTCTCGCATTTGGGCCCATGGAACTGGAGACAGAAGAGGACAGAAAAAGTAAAAAAAAAGGAGTTTGGGGCCACAGTAGCTTGAGTGTAAATTGATTGAAGCTTTCGAGAAAGCACAAGCAGCGAGTGCGCTGCAGGCGGAAAGGGCAGGACTTTGTGTGTGACTTCTTGTGCTCTCGGAGCACACAGGGAAACCCAGATAATCCTGTTCTGTCCCCGCTGCCAGCCTGGCCAGTGCTGCCCACCGTTTGTCCGCAAAGGCTGCATGTGCTGCCAGAGCCAGCGTCTGTCCGAGGCCTCGAGTGGCTGGAAGTGGTTGCTCGGAGCGCCCGGGTTCAGGTCAGATTCCCCAGACTTTCCAGGATGTCGCAAAGTGCCTTCTCGTCGCAGTGCTGACGGGTGCCGGTGCTCCGGACACCAGGGCGAGGTCCCGTGAGCTCCTCGGGAGTGTCCAGGGAGGATCCTGGTGTTTGGTGGTGGCTCCTGCCCTGCCCTGGAGCCGGCAGCTGGGCAGCCCCAGCGTGACTCCTGCCAGAGGGCAGCCCAAACCGGGGCGGTTTACCCTAAAACCAAAATGGGGAAAGGAGGTGCCCTGGAGCCTGTCCTGCAGAAACACCAAGCCAAGCACCGCGACCCGCCCTGGCTCCGGGAGCGTTCCCGCCGCAGCCTGGCAGGAGCGCGGCGGGCTGGGAACGGCCGGGCTGCGGATCCGCACGCTCCCTGGCACCACAGCAGAAGGAGGGATCCGGGAGCGGCTCCCTGCCCAGGGCCTGGCCGTGCCGCAGCGCTGTCCCTGTGGGGACAGTGTCCGCAATCCCTGTGCGCCCGGCTTGCTGCAGCTGCCGTGTCCCGGGGCCCGCGGCCAGGAAATGTCCCTTGGCCGTGGCCTTGGTGGGAGAGGGAGGGCCGGGAGTGCGGCCAGGGGTGCTCAGGGCCGGGCTCCGGGTGCTGCTCGTGCAGCGCCCAACAGCACCCGCTGCAGTGGGACGGGATTGCAGGGGAATTAGGGGCAGGCTGCCCCCCTGCTGAATGTGGGTCGCAGTCTGCGGATTCCCCACAGCCTGGCACGAGAGGGCAGCTCCCATGGGAGGGGGGATCCCAGTGGGATGTGCAGCCACTCACTGGAAGGGCAAGGGCTGCTCCCTGAGAAGGTCCGTGCAGGTTGGAGGAGGGAGCGCGGTTCGTCCTTCCCTGCCGTTCCCTGCGTTCCTGCCCTTCCCAACGTCTCCGCAGCCGCCGCAAGCCGTGCCCGCCACCGGATCCGAGCACCGCTCCTGGGCAGCGGCTGCTCGACGCTCTGTGTAAATTGATTTCCTGTAGCTCGGTTTGCAAATGCGTTCTCTGCTGAAACAAATAAGATGTCACCTGCTCCCCACGTCCCCCTGTTCCGCTGTGTCCGCGGTCGGCCCCGTGTCCCCACTGCGGCCAGGGCTGTAGCCAGGGCACGCGCAGGCCGGCCCCGCCGCAGCCCACGGCAGCGCTGGCAGGCAGGGAGCAGGAGGGAAGCAGAGGCCCCCCCGGTGAACTGCCTTCCTCAAGGTCCTTCTGAAGGTCACTGGCGGACAGGGAATAGATGCTGCTTTCCTGCACGCCCGCAATCCCGTCGCTGGCCCCATGCAACACAATACCCCTTATTTTCCCTTTGCTAACAAGTTCTTCCTCTCCGCTCGCAGTAAACAAGGGCAAAGGCAGCCCCTGGCTGCCGGGATCACTGCAGGACCTCGGCACGAGCTGCAGCCGGGAGCTGCCAGGCTGGCGGCTCCGCAGGGAGCAGCCGGGACACCGGGATAGCCACGCTGTGGAGCCTGCGCCCCGTCTGCGCTCGGCACCGTCGCTCCTGCCCGCGCGGGGAAGGGCAGCGGCTGCTTTTCTCCCTGCTCTGACACTCGTTCGTGCTGCTCTGGCTCCCTGGGGCTTGGTTACCCCGGGCTCTCGGGGTGCTCCCCGTGCTCCCTGCCGTGCTCGGTGAGGGACACTGCTGTGTGCAGCCCTGGGCGCGCTGGCCCACGTGGCCTCCGCGGGGACGGGCAGCAGGGAGGGCGCGCGCCCCGGCCCTGGCGCTCGCTCAAAGCGCGACGCACCGCCTGTGGCTGAGGCGCTGGCCTGGCTGCCAGCTCCTGCAGATCATGCCCTTTCCGCGCGGATGCGGGACCCGGCAGAGGTTGATCCCTGGGGAAGGGCGGGCGCTGGGAAGGGCGAGGCGGGAGGGGACCGTGCCCAGCAGGGACGCTGTGGAGCTCAGTGCTGGGCAGTGCCTGAGCGGGACTGGCTGCAGCGCTCCCCCGGCCTGCCCTGTCCGGCTAGTCCCTGGCACTAGCAAAGGGCATCCCGTGTCCTCGCCCCTCCAGTGGGACGTTCGCCCTCCAGCCCTTCCAGGGAAACAGCAGCCGGTGTCTGGAGGGCCCTGGGCACCCAGCGCGGGGCTCTGAGACACTGTGCAGGAGCACGGCGAGACCAGCAGCACCCCGACACGGCAGCGAGAAGGGGGGCCGGAGCGAGGCCTCCCCTCCTGCGTGGCGGTTCCTGTAGCTTGTGCAAGACGAAACCCCAAGCAGAAAACGTTTCCTTCCCGTCCCTGCGAGCGGGTCGGCCTCCTGCAAGCAGCGCGGGGCTCCGGGGAGGCGTGAAGGGCCGGGCCGGGCGCCCTGTCTGCACCGGCGGGACGCGCGGGCCCGGAGGGGGTGTTTTGGGGGGTGTTTTGCACGCGCAGGACGTTGGCATTGCCCAAGAGATGCCGAGGCACCGCGGACACGGAGCCGCAGCATCCCCGGCTGAAACTGAGGCCTGAGCAGCTCCCCGTCCAGCTCCTCTTGCTCTCGGGACGGTTTAGCCGCGCTGCCGTTTGCAGCCCCGTTCAGGCTCCCCCGTGGCTGCAGCCGGTGCGGTGCAGAAGGCCAAAACGGGCCACGTTTGGGCAATTCCAGCTCACGCGCTGTGCCGCCGAGCCAGCCACAGCGCGGCGAGAAGTGACGGGGCACTCTGCGGAGCGTCGCCCTCGGCTCGCAGCTGGGGGTGCTCTCAGAAGGGATCAGAATAGCTCCTAGCGTAGGTTTTTCTCAGAAAATTGGCTAGTTGATTGTAGAGCAGGGCTGAAAAGCAGGAAGTTAGCAAGTGGGAGGCAAGGGGAGGTGAAAGAAAGTTTGCACTTGCCTCCGAGGTCCAGGGCTTTTGTGCATTAAAATTCAGTTGCAGTGACTTCAGTCCCCTTTCCAGCTCTGTGCTGCTTCACACGGGCAGCCAGGAACCTCTTTCCCCAAGAAAGCTCTGTGTCAGGATGCTTGTCTCTCAATGAGGCTCCTTGATCCCAGTCCCTGGGCTCAGCTGCAGGTGTCTGGAGCCTTTCCCAAGAAAGGCATCTGCCCTTCATGGCTTCTTTGCTCCGGTTCCACCTTCCTCCTCCTCGCCCTTCCTCCCCCTCACGCTCTGTGCTGCTCCCTCAGTTCTGTCTTTCCGGTTGCTGCAAACAAAGTCCCTATTCACTCGGTGGCTGTGATTTGGCTGCGAGGGGAAAGAGCGAGTGCAAAGGAGAAGGAAGGAGGGAGGTGGAGATCCAAGCTCTCCTGCCCACGGCCAGCTTCCCAGCCGGACTTAAAAGGGACTGTGTGGAGCCATCTGGGTTTCCATTTCCCCTTAGCACCCCAAAATTTGGAGTGTCAACGTTACTTATGAGAATCCCGGTGGCCTTTGGTGGCGCGGTGCCATGCGGTGCTGGTCACCTCGGGGCCGGGCCGGGCGCGAGCGAGGAGCAGCACCGAGCGCGGGACTGTAGTGCACAGGGGAGCTGCTGGTGTCTTAGGGGAAGGGCTTGTCCCGCTGGTTGTCCCTCCTGGAACAGCGTCTGCCGCCCGGGCTAATTGCTGCCCAGCTTGATGGGGGCTGCGCCGACCATCCAGGCGGCTGGTGCGCAGAGGCTCCCTGCCTGCTCTTGCTGAGAGGGTGGCCCTGAGGGGAGCACAGCCTTTATCAGACATCACGGAATCCACACAGGCCTCACTGCCCCTGCAAACACCGCCGCCTTAAGCTCCTCCAGGTTTTCCCTGCTCCCTGTCTTGGGTAGAACCAAAGCTGGTTCCACCTTCCGACTCCTTCCTAGTCCCAGGCGGAGTGGGGAGCGCCTGCAGGGAAGGTGCTGTGGGATACATGGTGCTGAGACGGGGTGTGCGGAGCACCAAGTGCTCCTACCGACTGGGCTGCAGCCAGTGGGGCTCCCGGCTTTCCTGCGGCCGAGCCACGAGGGGTCTTGCCACACATTTCTGCGGCTCTCGCCCTCACACGGGGTCCTGGTGGGTCCCAGCCCCTACGCCCATGTCCCCGTGCACAACCAGGAATTGCGGTGCGGGAGAGCAGGGACCGGTGCAAGTGGCAGGCGGGAGGGCTGTGGTGCCGCAGCCACGTAGTGGTGCTCAGATGAGGAGCCCGAGTGCCCCACACCTTCAGAGCTGTTAAACCCCTTACTGTCATCTCGCTGTCTGGTGGCTGCAGCGTTTGATCTCACGGATGTTCTGGTCCATCACGCCAGCCCTGTCCCCCACCAGACATGCCCGCCTCGCACAGACGTGAGGCTGGAGTTTCTGCAGCCCGGGTTGATAGGAAATTTAACATCTAGCCCTGACTGCGGGGTGCCCCGCGGAGCCGCCTGCCTTCCCCGGCGCCGCCGCTGCCGCTCGCAGCGCCCCAAACCAGCGGGGCCCTGAGAGGACACCCGGGGATTCACCCTGCTCGGGCCCTGAGCAAAGGACAACCCCAGTTAACTTCCACCTTTGGCAGGCCCTGCTTAGGGTGGCCCATCACGAGAGGGCCTGTCCAACCTCCTCCTAGGTTGCAGTTTGTCTTTTTCTGCCTTGTTTTGTGCCCTGAGGGAAGGGGAAGATCACATTTAATTCCAGCAGAACAAGCAAGTGCCCAGCAAGCAGCAAAGGTCTCACTGGGGCCTGTTGGAGTGAGATGGATCGGCCACTTCATGGAATCATAGAGTCCTTAAGGTTGGAAGGGACCTCCTGCACACGCAGGGTCACCTAGAGCACGTGGCACGGGCTGCGTCCAGGCGGGTTTGGGAGATCTCCAGAGAAGGAGACTCCACAGCCTCTCTGCGCAGCCTGTGCCAGGGCTCTGTCACTCACTGTCGAGCAATTTTTCCTCAAGTTCCCATGGAACTTCTGGTGCTCCAGTTTGTGGCCGTTTCCTCCAGTCTTGTCATTGGCCACCACTGAAAAGAGGCCTCCCCATCCTCCTCACTGCCTCCCTTGAGGTGTTTACAGACACTGATCAGGTCCCCCTTGACCCTGTGCACGGCAGGTGCCGCCTTTTCCCTGTGTTGGGCACGACCTTCCTCGCCAAACCCGGCACTGGAGGGGCTCCAGCCGCCCTCCCGTGCTCATGTCTGCCCTGTTTGACTCCGATCCTTCGTGCGGAGCGTTTCCAAACCCACCGCGCCTCCTCGGGCATCAGGGATCAGGCCTCCAAGATCCCTGACTTGCTTGGAGTCTGAGGAGGGCTCGAGCGAGGCGAATGTGCGTGGAGAGAGCTGCAGTTATCCCAGGCTCAGGGTCACGCATGAAATATGAGAAATTACCCCGAGAAATTGGGATCCTGCAGGAGGAGTTCATGACTTCAGAAATGCCACGTTTGGGAGGGGATGGAAGGGAAAGGGATATATTTTCCTTTTCAAAATACCTAAGGAATTCAGTCTGCGCTGTAGAGGCAGTGAGGTTTCTCTCCTCGGTGCCAGAAGGGGCAGCTTATACCCATGTGTCTTGTTAAGGCTTCGCTCGCTGAGGGTGAAACCCTCCCGCCCCGCTGCAGTCTCAGATACGTAGGGGTTTTAAATCACCCGAAAATCAAGAGAGTGACTCAAATGAGAAATTAAACCAAGAAAAAAATAGACTATGTGTCCTCCATTCTCTGAGATTTCTAAGCCTTTGGGTTGTATTTCAGCCACTTTTCCCAGCTGTGAAGTGCTATTAAATTAATTTCATATATATATATATGAAGTATATATAGTTATGTATATATTTATAATTTCATGTTATAATTTCATATAATACCAGGAGCTGGAGCCTTAACAAACGTGTAACGCAGGGAGAATGTGCTTAAAACTATCCAGGTTGGCAGCTGGGCCGTGGCAGCGGCAGGAAGCTGGGGAGGCCCCAGGAGGCACCCGCAGGTCCAGGGCCGCTCCGTCGCTCCCGGGGCTCCCTCTTCCCTTGCACCGGGGCTGCGCTCGGCTCCGGAATGGGCCGGAGCCGGTGAGTTGTGTCCCTGCCGCAGCGCAGGCCGGTTCCTCCCGCCTCGCCCGGCCGCACCGCGTGTCGATGCCGGGCACCTCGTGTCCAAGCCCTGTCCGGGACAGTTTTCCCACCAGCAGGGTTTGCGGATGGCCACAACCATGCTGTGTTTTTTGTCCATCTCATGATGGAAAATGTGTGGGCTGCTTTTCCCAGGGGGACATCTTGGCTTTAGAAATATATATATAAAAACTTGGAAGTCGACTTCCAGGGGTTTTGGAAACCCTTCTTCTGCTCAGCGGGACAGGAGCAGAGCTGCAGACGTGTCCCCGTTAGGTCCACGGGCAGCCTCTTCTCTCACCCCTTGCAAAAGAGCCACGGAAACATCGCACGGGGCCGGCGCCTTTCGGCATTCCCGGCGCTGGCCGCTCGCCGGGAATATCGTTCTGGCGCAGTGTGGTGTCCGATGCCGAGGCCCTGGGGCGCGAGGGAGGAGCCGGCCATGCGGGCGCCAGCGGGGCGCTCGGCTGCCGAGCCCGGGCAGGGCAGGGGCGGCTCTGACGGCCGCCCGCTCTCCTGTCCCTGCAGAAGATGCTGATGAAGCAGCAGGACCGCCTGGAGGAGCGCGAGCAGGACATCGAGGAGCAGCTCTACAAGCTGGAGTCGGACAAGCGGCTGGTCGAGGTAGCCCCTGCTTTTGGTCGCCCAGCGCTGTGGGGCAGCGTGGCCGCTGCCGGGGGGACGGGGAGCAGTGACCCCAGTGACACGTGGGCAGGGAGGGCAGCGTGGGGAGCTGCCAGCCTGCCCTGCTCTTACCTGGTGTTTCCATTTGGGTCCTGGGTATCCCGCTGCTTGGGGCGTTTGGTGCTGCCCCACAGCCATGTGGTCCTGGTGGGAATAGTGAGGCCAGGGAAAGGTCTGGAGGTGGGAGGTCAGGGAGCAGGGATGTGGGGGCAGCTACAGAACCCCCCGGGGGTGCCAGGAGCGTGTTGGGCTGGGCCTCAGAGAGAATGAGATTTGCTGTGGCCCTCCATCCGCACGAGACTCCCTGCGGAGGAAGCTGAGCTGCTCCCGTGCCCCCAGGAGAAGGTGAGCCAGCTGAAGGACGAGGTGCGTCTGCAGTACGAGAAGATGCACCAGATCTTGGATGAGGACTTGCGGAAAACCATGGAGATCCTGGACAAGGCCCAGGCCAAGTTCTGCAACGAGAATGCGGCCCAGGTCCTGCACCTCAACGAGCGCATGCAGGAGGCCAAGAAGCTCCTCAGCTCCGTCCAGGTCATGTTCGACAAAACGGAGGACATCAACTTCATGAAGGTGGGAAGAGCCGTCCCCGCCAGGGATGGGTTGTGCGGGGGACAGGGGGTCAGGGACGGCCAGGGCACAGCGGGAACAGCCGGCAGCGGGATTAGCCGGTTTCTCGGCAGGGCTCGGAGCGGCAGGAAGGTGAGGAGGAGCAGGGCCGCTCAGCGCCGGCTGCTGCAGCTGCAGAGGGGCCAGGGCAGCCCGTGCCGGGGGCAGGGGGGCTCTGCGGCTCCTCAGCCTCCTCCTGGAGCTGGTGCCCACGCAGGGGGGCCCCTTCGCTCTCCGAGACGGGAGGGCAGCAGGGTTTCCCAGAGCCGGGGGAGATTCACTGTCCCTGACTGCACGGGGGCTGGACGAGCCCTCCCGCCTCCTGGTCTGCGCCAGGCCCAGACCCCTCCTCACGTGCCCCAAACAGCTCTGCTGCGGCCAGCGGGGCAGAGCCCCCCCTCGCCCGCCCTGAGCTCCTGGGGTGCCCGGGCACCGAGCCAGGAGGGAACCAGCATGTCCATGGGATGGGATCCCGCATGGGATCCAGGGTGTCCATGGGAAGCCACGGCAGGAGGCGCACGGGGACAGGCCGGGGCGGGATGGGAGGCGCTGGCGCAGGGCTGCTCCTCGCTGACCAGGGCTTCTCCTCCCTCCTAGAACACCAAGTCTGTGAAGATCCTAATGGACAGGTAAGGGCCTCTGCCAGGGGCTTTAACCGAGCTGCAGGAGGGGGCTGCAGGAGGAGGCTGCAGGAGGGGCTGCAGGAGGGGCTGCAGGAGGGGCTGCAGGAGGAGGCTGCAGGAGGAGGCTGCAGGAGAGGGGCTGCAGGAGGGGGCTGCAGGAGGGGCTGCAGGAGGGGCTGCAGGAGGAGGCTGCAGGAGGAGGCTGCAGG
>JAVCKT010003970.1:24552-43986 GCA_032273925.1 Rhynchotus rufescens
CTGCAGGAGGAGGCTGCAGGAGGAGGCTGCAGGAGGGGGCTGCAGGAGGCGGCTGCAGGAGGGGCTGCAGGAGAGGGGGCTGCAGGAGGGGGGCTGCAGGAGAGGGGGCTGCAGGAGGGGGGCTGCAGGAGGGGCTGCAGGAGGGGGGCTGCAGGAGAGGCTGCAGGAGGGGCTGCAGGAGAGGGGCTGCAGGAGGGGCTGCAGGAGGGGGGCTGCAGGGCTGCAGCGTGTGGGGCAGCGTGACCCTGGGCCCAGCGCGCGCTGCCCCTCACCCTGCCCCTCTCTGCCCGCGGCCCCCATAGGACCCAGAACTGCACGGGCGGCAGCCTGCCCCCTCCCAAGATCGGCCACCTCAACTCCAAGCTCTTCCTCAACGAGATCGCCAAGAAGGAGAAGCAGCTCAGGAAGCTGCTGGAAGGTGGGTGACGCCGGCGGGCGCCGAGCGGCCTCGTGCCCGGGACGCTGCTGGGGAGGTCGGGCGGGCGCCCGGGGGGGTCAGGGCTCACAGGGCTGCGCGCTGGGCTGCCCGGCAGCGGGAGCAGCCCATGGGAAGCCCCGCAGTGGGCAGCGGGGGCACGGCGGGGTGCACGCTGCTGTCCAGGCTGCCCCTCGGGGCCGTCTCACGCGCTCTGTCACCCGCGCAGGTCCTCTGAGCACGCCGGTGCCCTTCCTGCAGAGCATCCCCATGTACCCGTGCGCGGCGGGCGGCGGCGGCGCCGAGAAGCGCAAGCACTCCACGGCCTTCCCCGAGGGCAGCTTCCTGGAGCCGGCGGCCGGCGCCGTGGCCGGCCAGTACATGGGCCAGGGCGCGGCGGCGGGCGAGGGCCAGTCCGCACAAGCCATGGTGCCTTGCAGCTCCACGCAGCACATTGTCGGACTTCCCAGCGGCCCGCAGCCGGTGCACTCGGGCTCCGTCTTCAACCCATCTCACTACCCCAACACCACGTCATCTCAGCAGTCCGTGCTCTCGCAGTACGGCGGCCGCAAAATCCTCGTCTGCTCAGTGGACAACTGTTACTGTTCCTCGGTGTCCAACCACGGCGGGCACCAGCCCTACCCCAGGTCGGGCCACTTCCCCTGGACAGTCTCCTCGCAGGAGTATTCGCACCCGCTGCCGCCCGCGCCCGCCGTGCCGCAGTCGCTGCCGGGACTTGCCGTGCGGGAATGGATTGACGCGTCGCAGCAGCACGGGCGGCAGGATTTCTATCGGGTCTACGGGCAGCCTTCTGCGAAACACTACGTCACCAGTTAACCACGAAAGGCTCCGAGCCCTGCGCGGCGGCGCGGTCGGAGACAGGAGTCTGCTTTGGTTTGGCTTTTCCTTCCTCTCAATCAAACGCCGTTTCCTTCCACCTCGCGCCCCTCCAGGATTTTGGGTTGGTTTGTTTTCTAATCTTTTTTTTTTTTTTTTTTTTTGGTTTGTTTTTTGTTTCCTTTAAAATGAGGTTTTTTTTTCCTTTTGATTCTTTTTTAATTTAATTTTGGAATGTCCATCCTGCCCCTCGCTGGGAAAAGTCGAGGGAGGGATTACCGGGAAGAAATCGCTGGGGATTTCGGCCAGGCGTCCGCTTCGGGGTGTCACACTCCCGCTCCGGCCTTGGAAAACTGCGGAAGGGACAGTGGCTCCTTCGTCCTTTCAGCTTCTCTGAGTTCAGTTTTTTGGGTTTGGTTCAGTTTCCCCCCCCCCCTGCCCCATCTCTCCTTTTTTAAAAAGAAAAAAAAATCTATCACTGATTCAGTATGAGACAATACTTGTAGATTTTGGGTTTGTTACTTTTTTTTTAAAAGGCTGATTTTTTTTTGTGTTAAAAGGCCACTTCTCATGCGTATTGGCTTTTTTTTTTTTCCTTTCAGAGATTTGTAAATACACAATGGCAGGAAATTTAATGCACAAAAAAAAAAAAGGGAAAAGAAACTTTAAAAAAAAAAAGAATAAATAAAAAAAATTCTGTTCTAGTTTTCAGGAGGGGAAGCGTTGCCGAAATGCTCCCCGCCTCTGCGTATCGCTGATGCAACTTCCTGTAACAAGCACTTTGTATAAAAAAAAGTGGACTTCCTGCTATAAGGCACAGGTATTTATTCTGTAACCAATTTTAGAACACACACACACACACACAAAAAAAAAAAAAAAGGAAAAAAAATATTCAAATAAATGTGATCACTTAGTGCAAACGCTTCGCTCTGCTGCAGCTCTTCCCCGCGCCGGGAACGGCGACTCCGGCGGGAGGCTCCCGCCTCGGCGAGGCCGCGCCGGGCTCGGGCACCCGGCGGGGGTGTCCGTGGGGCCGGGGATGCTCCGAGCCCCCCCAGAGGCTCCTTCCTGGGCCGGGGTCCCGCTCGGGGCGCCCCCCGGCCGGGCTGCAGGAGAGGGGCCGGGGAGCCCCGTGGGGAGCCCAGCCGGCCCCTCTGCGGGAGGTCATGGCCCGTTTGGGAAGCAGCAGCTCTTGAGGGATTTAGGCGTTTTCCGTCTTTTATTCTTCCAGGTATGGGATCCTTGGGGCACTTTTGGTGCTGAGTGGCTTTGGTTTCATTCCATTCCTCCCCACCGCTTCTCCTCGCCCTGTGGTTTCCTTGGGAGAAAGCGGGAAGGATGCAGGGATCACTGGGAGAGACATGGGAGGACGTAGGGGTCCGGGGAGGAGGGACCCAGGCCTGATCCCGGTGGAGGCGGCTGCATTTGGGAGCAGCCGCGCTCGGACACCTCAGGCAGTGTCCAACCCTGCGGGATATTCAGGGCTTTGCTTCCCGCTCCCCCCGGTTCGGGATGTGGCTCACAGCTGTCCTTCCTCCTCCTCCTCCTCCTCCTCCTCCGCAGCTGCCTCCCGCAGCTGCCGGCCGCATTAGGGCACCTGTTGCCCGTGGCCGGGACGGGACACGCACGGCCTGGCCCCGGCACCAGGCGGGCGCCGCGCGGGGGCTGCGGCCGCCAGGAGCCTCCGGGGGCTTGGGCTGCATCCAGCGGGAATTGTGCGGGAGGTGGGGGGATCGGTGGCTCCATAAACAGTTTGAGCTGGCAACGGAGAGAGGGATGAGGAGCCGGAGGGAAACGTGTCCCACAGCAGGAGGGAAAAGGGAAAAGCGTGGTAGTCCCAGACGTTCCGAGGGGATGGGAGCGTCTGGAGCGGGACGCGCGCCCGGCGGAGAGGGATGCCCGACGTGGCTCCGGGCGCCCGTGCCGGCTCCAGGGCGGCAGCTCCCCCTCCGCAGGGGCCCTGGGTGTCGCTCCCTCCCTCCGCAGCCCTGGAAGCCCCAGGGAGCCGCGACGGGCGCGGGGGAGGCTGCGGCCCAAGGGCCCAGCGGGATCCCGGCTGCGCGGGAGGAGGCTCCTCAGCTCCGCGGCCGCCTCGGGAAGCGCGTGCCGGTTCCCGCCCGGCCGCCGCAGCCCCGCGCCCGGCAAATGGCCCGGCTGCCGCATCCCGGGCCGGAGCTGGACATCCCCGTTGCCCTAGAAACCGAGAAACAGGACACGGGAAAGGGAAAAGGCGGCAAACACCAGGGAAACGGCGGCCTCGAGCGCGAGCGGCGGCGGCTCCTCGGGGCGCCCGCGGCGGAGCCGGCGGTGCCGATGGTGCCGGCGGTGCCGGCTGCGGCGCGGGGAGCTGCCGGCTGCGGGGCTGCCATTGTTCCGCCTTCAATCAAGATGTTTCAGGCGGCATCAAAAGCCCCAACTGGGGAAATCATCATCACAAAAAATCTTGCGCCTGCAAAATAGGTCAAGTAAGACTCCAAAGAGAGCGAGCGTCTGATCTGCATCGCCAGGAAGAATAGCAACAGCTGTGAGCTCCAGTATATACTGGGGGGGATAAATATATATATCCATGCATATGTATAACCGCTTACAGCTGTTGGGCCGTATGTTCATTAGGGCCAACTGTTTCGGAGGCAGAGGGATCAGCGCTAATGGGGAAGGGGGGGGATCTTCACATTCAGAGGCAGAAGCGCCAGGAGCAACTGCGGCCCCCTCCCCGCCCGGCCCGCGCCAGCTGGGCCGCCTCAATGCGCCTGATTCAGCAGCTCCCGCCGCTCCCGCCCGGCTCCGGCTCCGGCTCCGGCTCCGGCTCCGCGGGGCTGGCAGGGCTGCCCATGCCCATCCTTACCCTTATCCTCATCCCCATCCCCATCTCTCTTCCCTATCCTCATCTGTATCCCTATCCCCATCTCTCTCCCTATACCCATCCCTTTTCCCCATCCCTCTCCCTATCCCCATCCATATCTCCATCCCTATCCCTATCACCACTCCCATCTCTATCCCCATCCCCAGCCACATTCCCATCCCAACCCCCATTCCCATCCCTAACTCCACGCCCACTCCACTCCACTCCATATCCTTACCCCATCTCTCTCCCTATCCCCATGCGGGTGCTCCCGCTCCAACGCGGTTTCCCTGAACCCAAACCCACTCACTCCCTGCTCTGCTCTTGCCCACCCACCGGCTTCGGGGGCCCGTGTTCCTGGCGCTTCCTGTCACCCTGTGAAGCCGTTTCTGGAGCCACTGGAGGCTCCCAGTTTGTCTCTCTGGCCTCCTGCTCCAAGGATAACTCGGGACCCGTCCTGCTGCCGTCGATGTCGCCCTTTGCTGGTGACACCGCAGGGAAGAAGCGGAGAGTCAGGTCGGCCCAACCAAGAGCTCCGTGGACAGCGGGGCTTGGAGGGGCTGCGGAAGCAAGGACCACCCCAGAACACAGCACTGTCTTTCTACTAAATTTGTCTTTATTTATTGACAGAGACATCTAAACGGTGACACTGAGCAGCAACACGGCCAGGCGCGCTCCGAGACGGGGAGAGGGAAGGGCAGCGGTGGAAGCAGCGGCCGGCGGGAAGGGGCCCGCGGGGCAGCGGCTCCTGCGGCTGCGCTCATCCCGCCGGAGCGGAGGGACCGGGCGCAGGCGCCACAGGGATCCGGGAGGGCAGCGCCGGGAGCAGCAGGGAGCGACGCACGGGGTCCTGCCGAGGGCCGCAGGGCCGGATCCCTGGGAGATTCCAGCCCTCCGTGTCCCTCCGGAGCGCGGGAAGGGGCAGCACAGGGAGCTTGAACCTCGCACAGTGGGAGACACAGAGTTAGACGTGACAGCGAAGTGAGGTCTCCTTGGGGAGGGAACTAACCCCTGCAACAAACTCCCCAAGGCCGTGGGTGGATTTGCCCATCACCGAGAGCCTTTAATTCCAGGCCGGGCGTCTTCCCACCGGAGGTGCCGACCGCCAGGCCCCGCGCGGGGGGGTTTAAGGGGGTCAGCAGAGGCAGTGTAGGGGCCCTTGTGGCAGGTGAATTGGGCCCAGGAGCATGCGGCTCCCCTGCACGGGCGGCTCAGCATCCCTGCTCCTGCTCGGAGCGGGCAGGGCCGCCCCGCGGGAGCCCCCAGACACGCGGGATGCGTCGCTCGGCCGCGGGGCTCCAGGCTGGCGCTGCCGGGATCGGGAGGGCGGGATGTGGGGCGAAGCTCGGGGGGGCAGCGCGGACACGAGCAACCGACACGGGCAGCAGTGCACGGAGAGCGCGCCAGCAAACGCTTGGATCCTCAGTTCAGTAAGGCAGCTTCTCTCTCCAAATCGGAGCTATAGGGAATTTATCCCAGGTGTTTTTTACACACGTTTCCAATCTTAAATAATGTGGCTCTAAAAAAAAATACCAATCACTCCCCCGGGTGCTTGGTGGCTGCAGGAGCTGCCGGCGACCGGGCCGGCCAGCGCAGGGTGAGCTCCGCAACGGGCAGCGCGCAGGGGCGCCCGGCTCCATCCTCGCTGCGCTGCCCGGGCGGCACGAGGCGCGGAGCGCCCGGCTCCGCTCTCGGAGCAGGGACAGGCCACCTGAGCCTGCTTCGCTTGTCCCCTTGCCCTCCCAGTCTCCCGGTTCCTGCCGTGCGCCCGCGTTGCCCCTGGTGCGCGGGGGGACCCTGCAGGGCTGCGGTGCTGACTCGCGGGCAGACTGGGGCCAGTTGCTGCCCCAGCTGTCCCAGTGCAGGGACAGCCGAGCCCCGCGCAGGCGCCGGCGCCGCCGCCGGAGCGCCAACATGCCGGGGGGCCGGGTGCCCGCGGTGGGATCAGCAATGTGCTGGTGTGCCGGGTGCCTGTGGTGGGATCAGCAGCGCGCCAGGGTGCTGGGCACCCACAGCAGGAGCAGCAATGCAGCGGGGTGCCGAGTGCCCATGGTGGGAACGGCAGCGCAGCGGGGTGCCGGGCGCCCGGGCAGCTCCGTGGGCACAGCCACGTGCTGCAGGACGCACCGCCCGGCTCCAGCTCCGTCCCTTTGGGGCAGAGCCCGCTCGGGACAGGGTGGATCCCACGTGGAAGAGCGTTTCCCACACGCGCCCGGGTCCCTAACCCTGCGCGGGGTGACCAAGGAGCCAGGGCCGCCCCGCGCGTCCCCGGGCCCTGCGGACGCGAGGTGATTCTGCGCTTTTGGAAAAGGAAACCTGGGACCTGGGATCTCATTGTGGAAAGTAATCATGAGCTTAATTGCATTTTGCTGCAGAGCTGCCTTAACACCAAGGGAAAATCAACGGGGAGTGTTCGACAGCGAGGCTGATCTCGCACATGGAGCTTACTGAACAGAGGATCCACGTTTTTGCCGGCTCAAGGTGAAACGCTGGGCTCAATTCTCCTTCAGCTGCGGGAAGAGCCCTGGGCAGCTCATCCTGCTCATCCTGCACTGCTCCACTTGCAAAGAGCTTCAGTTACACACACACAACCCTCCTCTTCCTCCTACAGCGGCGTCGCAATGCAACAGCGTCTCGTTAGGATCAAACTCCTCTTTTATGGCTACAGGAATGTGTGGAAGCCTCCTACCCTCCTTACACAAATGGCTTCTTAGCAGCCTTTTTTTTTAAAGAAACTACTCACAATTGGGAACAAACTGGCGTTTTATCCGTCACTGGGGGGAATCTGGGACTGAGAGCGGCCTCAGCGAGCGCAAGCCCACAGGGCCAGGGCAAGCTCTAACGCACGCCTAAGCCAGGGCAGGGGCTCCTGCTCCCTCTGCTCCTGCTCCTGCTTACAACCTGCCTTGCTACTCAGACATTTCATACTATTTATGTGTAGGGAGGAAATATATAATTCCTTTATTGGGATAAAAAATGGTACTAAAGAGCAGGTCAAGTTCCAAATCCAGCAGTAGGTTTTAACTGATGTTGTTCCCTTTCTTTTTCTCTCTCTCTCTCTCTCTTTTTTTTTTTTCTTTTAACAGCTGTAGCTGTGCACAGATGGAAAAACATTTGGTCAGAAAGCAGCAAATTAGTGTTTTCAGGCTAGAATTCTGCTCCCACCGCTCCTCCATTTCCATGCAGCTCAGAGCGCTTTATTTCTTCTTTGCATTGACATTTTTGCACACCCAGTTCATGCCGTCCTTCAGACAGAAAAAGGGAAGGTTAGTCCAGCAAAGCAAGGAGCAATTCCCCGGCCCCACGCGAGCGCCGTTGTGCAGGCTCCATGCCCTGCCTCCCCACCTGCCCCACAGCGGCCATTTGAGCCCCAAAACTTTGGGTAAAAAACAGGTGTTTTGCTGCTCGGCAGATGTTATCGTGGAGAGGTCATTAAACCCTTCCTGCAGCCATAAAAAGCATCGTTGTCCCGGCCCTTCGCAGGGAGGAAGGAGCCTGATTCCAGCCCGGTTCCAGCTTTGGCTACGGATCATGTGGGTAACCTCGGGCCAGGCCCCTGTCTTGGAGCCTGGGGACGTGGGGACCCTTGGCTAGAGGGTCAGCGCCCGGTTGGGAAGGTGGCTCCAAGTCTCTGCTCTGCTGCAAGGGCCGGTGTGAGCCTGGTCAGGGCAGCGCTGACCCCTAAACCCACCGCGGTCCCTCAACCCCGACCGCGGTCCCTGCGCCTGGGGCCATCCCCGAAACGGGCCCTCCAACAGGCCCGTCTCACAAGGGCAGAGCTGCTCCAGTTTTAAGAGGCTCTCTGGGGTATTTCTGTACAAACAGGGGAGCAGCATCTGCGTCCCTGCAGGCAGCATGGGAACGGGAACGGGAACGGGAACGGGAACCCTTCCACTGTGGAGGAGCAAGCCGCGGGTTCCCTGCTGGCATCCAGGATGGGATATGCTCCTATGGGAGGGCAAGGCAGCTCTTCAGCTGCTCCCGTCACTTCTCTCTCGAGCGACACAGAAACGGGCTGCAGGATACACGGGCTGCTCGCGTTCCTGTCCTGTCACATCCCCTGCTCCAAATCCCGCACGTCCGCACAGACAGGGATGCTCGGGGCAGAGGGAAGGCGGGCAGGTTTTGCCAAGGAGAGGGCAGCCACCCACCTTCCTGCTTTGGGGCTGGCCAGAAGTCACCCTGCGGCTCTGCAGGGCGATTCCACCGCGTGACACTTAATGATCTCTATTATTATTATTATTACTGCATGACAGTGCAATCGTGGAGCAGAGCAGCGACCTGGGGCCAGCCTCGCTCCGGGGCACCCTGGCACGGGGCAGCTCTGCTGGGGGGACAGGGGGGCCAGGGAGGCCGCGGGACCCTGTCCAAGCGGACAGGGTGACACCTCTTATCCGAAGGGAGCAGCAGCTTCTGGAATCAGCCCTTTGCTGCCGTGTTAAATAAAGAATACATGAGCCCAGCTTGTACCAGGGCACACAGGAGGCCCTCTGCTAATAACACTTCTAAATCTAACCTTGGGGAGGGCTCCTGTCTCCAGTTTCATTTATTTATCTCCGCAGCAGAGATCAGTGTAAAACAAATTGTCTGAAATCCTCAGAGCAAACGGGGAAAGACGAGAGGTAGACTCATTTGAAGGCTTGGTAGCTCTGTGGCTTCCCCTTTCAATAACACTGATAACCTCGGTGTAAAACATGTAATGCCTTAAGCCATCCAGAGCGAGGTTTGGAGCTTATCCCTTCAGAAAGGGAGGGAGCGGGCAATTCCCAGGGTGCGGGACATGGGGCCGGGAGAGGAGCCGAGGTTTTGGCGGGATCACCTGCTTTAGAGACGGGCACGATTGCTCACAGAGAGGGGAAATCAATAAATCAGGGAAAAAGCTCCCGCCACGATCCCAGCTTCCCCTGCCTCGGAAGCAATAAGCACATTTGCACACATCGTGGCATACAAGGCAAGCAGCGCTCCTCATTCATTTTGAATGTAGGTTTATTTGCTGAACCAGAACAGCTGAGGCAGCTTAAAGTAATAAATATCAGCTGACGCCCTCTGCTATTCAGCACAGTAATCCCAGAAACAATACATCCCTGCGAAACAACAAACAAGCATCCTGTCTTCTCCCGAATCTGACCACAACCTGAATTCCCGGTGATTAAAGCCCTGCCTGCTGCCATGAGGGAGCTCGGGAAGGGGAAGGAGGGCCATAAAGCAGAGGTTAGGATGGGATTCAGCCTGGCTGCGTGCAGCACATAGCGAGGATGAAAGAATGACACCGCGAAACGCCGGAGGAAAGGTGAGTCCAAACAGCCTGGAAACACGTAAGTAGGTCACCAAAGTTTTAAAGCAGGAAGGGATTTTAGCGGCATGAGGTAATTGCCAGGAAAATCAGATTTAATTGTAAATATCCAGCTCCATGATGATGATGAAGAGAAAAGGAACGTGCCCAGCTGTGTGCTGGATGCATCGAAGAGGGGTGTGCGAGACAGCTTCCTCACAGCCACATCCCCAGCTTCCAGGGGCAGAGCGCTTGGCAGGAGGGCAAATGCAAGGGAAAGAGGGAAACTCAAAGAGATGCCCCAAGGTTTGGCACCTATGGACACAGGACAGAGGGCTGGCAAGACAGAAAAAGCCAGGGAAGCTGCTCCAAGCAGAACGAGCTGCTACAGGGGAGGCCCAGGGGGAAGAGGAGAAATGAAGCTTGAAGGGGCCTGTCCTCACGGAGCGGCCGGTGTCATCCTTTGTCCCGACACACTGTGCCCCTAGATCTGCACGTTTAAAGGACAGCTCTGTGCAGAAAGCACAATCCCTACAGGAACGTTGGGATTTGAGGGATGCCCTTGTGCCGCTTTGCTGAGACACAGACCCAGCGGCAGGTATTCCATGGACGGAGGCGGATGCAATATTAGCATTCCAGCCTCAAGTCACCCATGGGGAAAACTTGGGAAAAATTCCAGATCTTCCCAAGGCAGCGTTCCCAGCTCCTTGGGGAGCAGCTAGTGAACTTAAGGGGGCAAAGGGAGAGCGCCCCAGGGCAGGGCAGTGCTCCTTGCAGAGCAGGGCTGCTCCAATGCCCTGCGCCCAGAAGCCCCAAGTCCCTCTGGAATGAGGAGCTCCACTCACTCCCTGCCTTATCAGCTCTATGGGAGCAAAGCAGCCCGGCTTCAAACCAGTCCCTTCCGCCCCACAAAAAGCCTCCCGCTTTCTGCCCCCTGCAAGCTAGGGATCAGGCAAGGCCACAAACTTGTGACCCCTGGCGCGACCTTAAGGACAGCAAAGCTTAATCCTTTCATGTAATCCTCCGCCTAACACAACAAATTGGGTCAGGCAAGTGCAAAATTCTCCAACTCAAGCATTTTTGGCGCATGTTATTTTAACTGTCACTTTCTTTCTCCTCTGCAAACCTAGGACTTTGCCTTCATTATCCTTCATTTATTTGCACATCCAGTCGTCAGACACGCAGGCTTTTTCAGGCTCCTGCAAATACAGCATCCACCGCTTTTTCTTTTTTCCCTAGGTGCAAATTTTTCTCCCGTCCTCTGAGACCTTCTATCCCTGATGCTGCATTGCACCCTCCTTTCTTACCTGCTTAAAACCCACAAGATTTCGCCCTCCACTTTGGAAACACAGTTACTTTTCTCAGCAAGCGCTAGCTCTGCCTGCCTCAGGAGAGCTGCAGTCAGCAAAATCGGTTTTAAATCACATTTACAGGTAGCCACAAAACCTTGTTAAAAAGTGGAAGATCCCCATCCAGCCTGCCCTGGTTCAACCACCTTTAGGAGGAAGCCCAGCCCTGGGGACAGAGCACACCAGATTGCTGGGGGCTGCTCTGAATCCGGCCCTGATGGAGATTTGGGATTGCAGCATCAGCACGGCGAGGGCTCAGGCTCCATTCTCAGCTGGGCTGAAACAGCAAAGCAGAGGAAAGCGGCTCAGCCCTTCAAAGAGTCCTTTGGGCCTGACTAGCCTGGCATAAATTAGAGTTTAGTGGCTACTCTCATTCCCCCTGGCTTTTAGTGGTCTCCAGGGGCCGGTTGTGCTTGGGAGACTCTGGGCACAGCGGTCGTCCAGAGCGCCCGGCCGTGTTTAATACACGCCCTGGCCCCTGCAGAGCACCCCGGGGAGAGGGCAGGCAGAAAGCAGAGCAGTCCTGCCTGCTTTCACCCCCCCAGGGCACGGCCTGTGCGGCTTCTGCCTGCCCAAGCACTGCAGCTGGCCATCGGGGCACAAAACGCGATGCCAAGAGGTTGCCTGTGTGGCGACCAAGAGCTGCTGTGAGGCACCAGCTCCCCTGCGCTTCTCTTGGTCGCGGTTGGCAATCGCCTCCCCTGCCCGCGAGGGTCTCCGCGGAGCTGGAGCAGCATTCCCGCTCCAGAGGCACAGTCCGCACGGCTGTGCCGGGCAGAAAAGGCTTTTCCTGCTTTGCAAACTGGCTCTCATGGATAACACCAAAGCCAGGCGGAGGGCTGGCTTCGAACAGCCTCCAAACTTGGGGGCATCGCTCCTCTCAGCAGCACCGTGAAGGCTGGTCATCAAGCCAGAGCCGGCCCCGGGTCCAGCCGGGAGGTGACCGGGTTTCCAGGTGGAGCTCGTGGGATCCAGCCGGCTGGGGGATCCCAGGGGATACACAGGGGTTCCAGCTACCCCAGTCACCACCTCTCTTCTGAGCCTGCCCCGGACCTTGCTGGGACCCTTCACCAGAGCCCCAACAGTTAATTTTAAAAGAGAAGATGATAATATGGATTCCCTCCTTAATTAACAGTTTTATTAAATAACCCATTTCAAATAATAGTTAAATTCTCTAAATTTATATCATTCTATTATCCATAATCTAATCTCATTAACCTTGAAATCCCCAGTCTTAACTACCCAATTCTATACACCATGGTGCTAGCAGCTAAACTAATTAAATGACCTTCAAACTATTTCTCCTTCATTTATTGGCATTATTTATCTTTGCACATTGCTCTTCCTTGGAGTTATCACAAAAATCTTCTCCTACAAACTCTGTTCCTGCATCTGCTCAGTTCTAGATATGTCACCCCTTTTCCTTGCAAAATCCATCAGGGATATCTACAATTTTACTCCAGCTAATATATTCCATCAGCAGCGACACTGAGCTTGCTTGCTCCTTAGCTTTCATTCTGAATACCTGATGCTTCCACATCTTCATTTATTTTTCTGTCACTCAGTGTCATTTCTCAAAAAAGAGTCCTTAAATCAGTGACCTGAGATTTAACTACAGAGCAAGCTCCCTTTCGGAGCCCCTTGGTGTACAGACAGGGTACCATGTTCCTCAAAACCATCTCAATCTCACTAAATCGAGCACATTGACTTCGCCTCAGATCCTTAGGGATGAAACCACCACTTCTTCCTGTGCTGGTCTGTGCCATGGATGGTCCCGTGCCATCTGAACTGACCGTGCTGGAGTTACAAGAGGAGAGAAACTCTCGGCTTTTTCTACAAGCTGCAGAGAGTTTGATGCTTCCCTGACTTGTTTGCAATCATCAGTTATGGAATAAGCTGCAATATTTAGGGCAATGGGACTAGGGACAACAAAGCCGGGTATAATCTGGCCTGCATCTAAATTAATTCTTCTAGATTAGCATGATGAACAAAATACACAGGCCTCCACAAACCTGAACACCTTACCTCTTACTTTCTATTTTCTGAGGTATAAGTGCAGGAGTGGATTTCATTTTCCTGGTGGAAGGTATCAGGCTATATATTTTACTCTTAAGTGTTAAATCTTAAGTGTTTACTCTTAAGTGTATACAGACACTGTTCATCAAGGAGCAGGCACAAAGAAGGAGCAACAGCAAGGCACTGGACTAGGCCTTTCTACAGAGCCTCTAGGTGAGAAGGAGGCTTTTTTCCAAAGCTCATCAACAGAACGTGCTATTTTCAATCATTTGATTCTTCCACATCCAACGCAGCTCCCTCAGTTTCATCTGTTCTTTTATTGTCCTTTCACAGCTGAAGAGCTAATCTGGGCTTGCGTAAGGTAGGGCAAGGTGGGCAGGAGGGTAGAAGGTGACCCGAGCCTGCCTGCATCCACGCGACCTGCAATGTTGCCCTCTTGATCTCAGCCACATTTCTCTGGGAGGGTTTTGCACTTGAATGTACACTGCAATTGTGGAACGTATTTCCTTCTAACAGCACCACTTCAAAATAAAGAATACAGAGTGGAAGCCTCTCACGAAGTTGGATGCAACACAGCTGAATTTGTGTCTTAGCTAACTAAATAAAGGCCCTTTGAGGGATACCATCTGCTACGCGTAGGTCTGAATGTTAGGTTAATAATTCTAAAACATAAAAACTGCTCTACTGGTTCAGTCTCTCCAGGCCAGCATTCCTCTTTTAGATGCCAAAAGACTACGTGCAAGAGGCTGTATGAGAAAGGCCTCCCTTCCTCTGTTCTTCCTCCCAGTCCATGGCTTGGTTATGCCCTGCTCAAAAGCTGCCTCCACATCTTGTGGGTTAGTGGTTGCCTGAGGATGTCTTCTTCAGAAATTTCCCTAATCCTTCTCTGAACCATTGATACCTTTGGTCTCCACAACATCATGTGCCAAAGAAAGCCGCAGTTTGACTATGCAGTTGGCAAACAACACAGCTTTTTATGTCTTTTAAAACCGTTGCCTGATTATTTCACAAGGAATCCTCTTCCTCTAGCAATGTGAAAAATAGCACATCGTCTATTTGCCTTTTTTGTACATTACTTTATAAACCCTGAAGATGCTCCCACTCTCTGTTCTCTCTTCCAAACTGCAAGTCTTATTCTATTTATCCTCCCTATGCACAGATGCCACTCAGTACTGATGATCATTTTTGACAGAGGATCCAGAAATTTCTCCTATTTCTGAGCAGACAAGGACAACATTTTTCAGGATAAGGGTGGTTAAGCACTGGAAGAGGTTACCTAAAGAAGCTGAGGAATCTCCATCCTTGGAGATGGTTATAGCTTGACTGGACAAGACCCTACAGATTTCCAGCTATCCCTGTCTTAAGCAAGATGCTAGATTAGAGATCTCCAGAGCACCCTTCAACCTAAGTTATTGTTGGAGACCATGATTCTACCTCTACTAGAATCTTTATAGATGAAAGCAGGGACAAAAAACAAGTGCCATGTTCAAGGTGTGGGTCCCTGTGGAATCCAATACGTTTTTGTCTTGTGACGTAAGTGCTTTCTGGGATGCTGTTCATTCCCTTTCTAATAATTCTCCAACACTGATTGGCTTTTTTGATCTCTGCTGAGCACTAAGAACTTCTGTTCCCAATGATCTGCTCTCTGAATAATGGCAGCTAATTTTGAGTCCCTCACCGTACGTGCATAGTTAGGGTTGTTCCTCATGTGCATTATTTTGCACTTGTCAACATTAAATTTCATCTGCCATTTTACTGCCCACTCAGTACCATGAGCTGCTTCTGCAGTTCCTCACACACAGCCCGAGATGTGACGGCGCTGAGCAGCCCTGTGGCATCTGCAAACAAGGTTTGGGAGAACCAGCTTCGGGGATAAATGCCTTCACGATCCTCTTTCTTTAAATATCAGCAAAGGGAGCTCTGACTGCTGGGACCGCAAGCGCTGCAAATATTTCATTAATGCAGGAAAGCCTAAACGTGAAATAAACAAACCTAGGGCCCATTTACATTACAAAGAGCTACTGTGCTGCAGGAGCCGGCTACAGCACAGGAGCACAGCCAGCTATTTCTGCTGAGGGCAGGACACAGCTCAGCCCCTCGGCAGGGGTCTGCAGCCCCAAATGTGGCCCTCGGACGTGGTCTCGTGCCACCCGTGTGGAGCTGGTGTCTCTCTGGTCACAGAAATTGATCGGTTTCTCTCTGGCGCCTGAGCCGAGCAAAATGCCAAATGACATTAGCAGTGGAGGTAAATCAGATTTCTAAAGTGCACACTTGTAACAGTCAAAGGGGTTAATAGTAAAAGGCGATTTGTTTTGTGAAAATGATTAACCTGACAGCAGTCTCTTTAAAACAAATCAATGTCTTCATCTGGCCTGACCAGGGATTCAAGGTGGGGAGGTGAATCAGCGACAGCTCTCCCCTTTCCCAGAGAAGCAGCGATTCCAAGGGCCTGCAGCCCCCGTCCCCTTCACAGCAGCGAGGATGGACAAGTGCCAAACCTGTGGGTCACCCCACTGTGTGGATCAGCCCCCCCGCTACCTCACAGCCGGGCATTCGTCTCCAGAGCTCACCTGGACGCCCTCTCCCGAAAGCGCCGAGCAGGACTGGATCTGCCAGACTCTGTCACGGATCGTGTGGAGGTTCAGGCCCTCGGCAATCTCCGAAGCAGGGGCGGCCGTCAGCAAATCCTGCTTGTTAGCAAATATGAGCACGGGGACTCCACTGAGCTTCTCTTCATCCAAAAGCTCAGCCAGCTCCTATATCGTTTACAAGGGAGATGGGGGGGAGAAAAGGGAGAGATGGAAAGGAAGAAAACCTTCAACCGCCAGTGGTTGTCTCTAATTAGAAATATATTTAGGGCAAATGCTGGAAGACTGTTTCCAGTGAAACCTAGATCTTATTATAAGAGAGCAAAAAAGTATACAATCATCTGTGCCCAAGGTTCAAATGTGATTTCTTCCAATTACAGGTTACAAAAATCTTCATCTTAGTCTGAAATTAGCAGTTGCCTTACAGGATACAACTCTGCGTTTTACCAGTCCCTGTTCCCTGGAGACCAAAATTGATGAAACAGCAAAAACGATGTAAATTGGCAGCATGAGGAACCTGTCTTAAGTTATCGCCTGACTGGCATTTGTACCCGAGCTGCCACTGACAACCACACTTGGTATCTTTGCTAATAGAGAGTTTCAGAGTTTTGTCCTGAGTTTTATAAACAGTAATTTGAGCAGGAGAAGATTTTTTTCCCCCCACCAGAAATGGAATCCCTTCCACAAGAAAGCACTGATGCAGCTGAAGGCATTGGCTAGCCAAAGACAAGCTAAATCAGTTTTACTGGATGATCTTGGCTCTCTGTGCACGGCACACATTGGGTGGCATCTTAAGAAATGGGTTAGTTCATTCAAAAGTGGGTGACTCAGTCTTAATAGCTCAAATCTGACTCTGCAGTAGATCAACGATGGCTGTAATGTTTCATATCCAGGATTGTGCAATGGTGTCATGAGAAACAAGCACACGGTCTCAAGTCACTTCCCTATGTGGACATATGGCAAACCCAGCAGAATTTGAACCTGTAGGGACTGCTGGCATTGTGGACTGATGAGTAAATGAGACTTTTGTGGGCTCCTTGTTTAGAATTTTGCACTCTCTATACTGTCCTAACATCTTCATAGCGCTGACTAAAAAACTTGTATTCTATGAATGCAGTCGGGGAGATGCTGAACTGCAGCGGAAATCTGACTCCCTCCCCCCGAAAAGCAATGTTTGGTTTGGAAACCAGAATGAGAGAATGGAGTTATAAACAGAGTTGGCTGGGAATGTTTCAGCAAAATAGGTCTTTCATCTGACATGGCTGATTTACTGAAACCAAAACTGTTTGCGGAAATGTGAGGGGTCCAGGCTGACTCCGCCTGATTGAGGCGAGCTCTGCAGCTTCTGCTTCCTCTCCAATGTATATTTAATTACTGATACAAAGTGAAACAGATCCCACAGGAGAGAGATTCTGGTCCCACACCCCAAGGACAACCCACAGTCCTGCTGTTCCTGTGGCTGTTTCCACAGGACTTGAGACAAAAGAGCAAGTGCCTCCTTCAAAAGAGGCTGCGTAGAGGCCTTTAACCTTTAACTCAAGTCTCCCATTTCTGGGGGATAAATCCTGCTCTTGGTTATTTTGGGATATTGTCACTTGCTGAATTTTACAACAGAAAAGTCTAAAGTCCTATTTTTGTTCTATCCTAAAATACAAAATGTTATAAAACATCAAGACTTCACAAAATGGAACTCTTATTTTTCCTGGCCAGTCCTAGTTACTAAGTTTTTTTTGTTTTGTTTTCTCAATTACATCCAAAAGACAATCAAGTCAATATGATTTCCATTCCAACTTTGTAAATAAGAAAATAGGATTCCTCAGGGTCTTGGTTTGGCAAGGTTTAAAGGACTTACAAAAGTTCTTGCTTTCTGTCTTAGGCCCCCATCTGCTATTCCTGTATAATTTTAATGAAAACCGTGCTATTTAAGCGAAATTAGGCTACCTATTTTCCTTGTTTCACATCTACCAAAATAATCTGCATTGATGTTGAAAAGCAAGTCTCTCTTGAAATGCAAATTTCCCTCATAAACAACAAAAGCAGCTTCCTAACTTCAGTGTGCAGGGGGCACTCAGAGGCCCCCTGTTACTTCAAAGGAAGGTGGCCATAAGTAACTTACCTGACCCGTTTCTTCAAACCTCTTCCTATCTGCACTGTCAATGACATAGATCTGAAAAGGAAACAAGGGGAGAAGTTACTTTCCCCAGGAGACTTTCTTCCCCAGTACCATGTGCTTACATGGGCAGAGCCTAATAGCAAGGCTTTGGGGACAAAGACTCGGGTATTATTTATAGCAAATGTTGACAAAACTTCATGATATTCGAAGAGAGAGGAACTAGCACTTTAACAGGCAGGGAGAGCGGATGGCCACGGTCAGAAAGTAGCTGGTGGCAGTACCAGGAAAGCTCTCACCACCTCCACAGCATCTGTCACTTGGCGAGCACAGAGCCTGTCTTCACAGCTGACCAGTTTCCAGGCTGCTGCCCACCTCTGCACGGCCAACGCCGCGGAGCCAAACGCGGCCGTTTGTCCCAGCAGCCGCGGTCTCCAGCTGCTGCACTCTGTGCCCAGGCCATGCTGCCCTCTAGCAGGACACAGCACCTCCTGGGAAGCCACCAAGAACCATGACGGCGCTCAGGGGTCGGGGAGGCGGGAGTATACTGGAAACACTGAGTTCTTCTCCACTGAGTGACCTTAGCACTGCCTCCTGCACTGAGCGGTGTGGGAAGGAGGCTGGATCCAACCTGGAAAATTGCTGTCTTGGCTGCCTGCTTTTCCACCAGGACCTGGGAGGGGACAGGGAGCAGCTGGCTCAAAGCTGGCTAAGGATGCAGAGCAGCCCCTGGGACTGTGTACCACATCCCACAGCCCAGGAGAGAGTCCCAAAGAGCCACCCCTTCCTCGGTGCACAGAAGAGAGGACCCTAGCCTGCAGCCCCCTTGGGAGGAGGCTGCCACTCCCTAGGCAGCACAGTATGTG
This sequence comes from Rhynchotus rufescens, assembly GCA_032273925.1. Taxonomy (NCBI): domain Eukaryota; kingdom Metazoa; phylum Chordata; class Aves; order Tinamiformes; family Tinamidae; genus Rhynchotus; species Rhynchotus rufescens. Next base: position 42,848 of record JAVCKT010003970.1, read on the forward strand.
CTAATGAGCTGTAATGAACTCCCATTTGGGGCAAATGCAAAGGAGCCCTTCCAGCAGAGGCAGTTTTAGGTCTGCACAGGCTGAAAGGCTCCTGAAAGATCCCCCTAGATGTGTGATTACTAATTCCAGCTGCCCCACCTTTCCCTAGCAGGGCTACTGCAGCTCAGAGCACACGGGCATCAACCTCCACGTAAAGATATGGGAACCTCAGCACAACACTCAGACACAAGTCACCCTGGGCTCTGTTTTCATTGCTGGGGTACATGAGGGTTTTTAAAGCAGAAGGATGCTGGGGCTGTGGCCAGGGGGACAGGACTGGTGACAAACTCGGAGCCTTTTGCCTCCAGTCCCTGCCATCCCCCATCAGCAGTGATTGAAGCTGCTAGCACGTCATCTGCATGCTCTCCGGTGGCTTACAGGGAGCAAGTGGCAGCCTGGTTTTCAGGGAATAGATGAGCACAGCAGCCCGCCATCAAGATAAATGGCAGCCTTGCAGGCAGCCTCTGCAAAAGATTCCACACTTCCAAGATAATTTTGACCAAGGAGTAGGGGGAGGGAAGATCTCTAGCAGCAATATCTATTGAACTGTAGGCACTCTCTTAATGAGCAGCGCTAGAGCTGTTTAAAATGGGACTGAACACACACCACGAGGACCTGTATGGTTGGCCTGAAAAGGTGCTCCAGCAACCTTGCGGTCCTCTTGGCTCATCCCCTGGGGTCTGTGGTCCCCCCGAGGTGCTCACTGATGGAGGCTCAGCAGGGGGATGAGCAGCAGGGCTCAGCACCGCTGCCCCGGAACGCGTTAGGGGAGCATGTGTTTGGTGGCATGTGAGAGGCAAGGCCCATGGGCACTGGACGACACAGCTTCTCCTTGCCATGCCACCTCAGACACGGGCACCTCTTACATCAGCTGCACCCGTCCTCTCCACCCTACCCGCGCGTCCACGTTGGGGTAGAAAGCGCAGACCAGAAGAAAGGAATAAGCCACAGGGCTGGCAGCTGCGCTCCGGGGTTAACCTGGACCAGCTACTGCCCTCTTGCCTGGAGTCTCAGGCATCGCATGGGCACGAGAGCCAAGCGCTACCTCCCGTATTCCAACGAGGAGCAGCTCCGAGTCGCAGGCAGCCCTGCCTTCCCCT
>JAVCKT010003970.1:43996-67411 GCA_032273925.1 Rhynchotus rufescens
GACCAGCTACTGCCCTCTTGCCCAACGTCTCAGGCACCGCATGGGCACGAGAGCCAAGCGCTACCTCCCGTATTCCGGTGCTGCTGCAACGAGGAGCAGCTCCGAGTCGCAGGCAGCCCTGCCTTTCCCTGCACCACTCCGCTCCTCGCCAGGGAGCTACCTCACAAGATTTGGTTTGGAGACAACAGTGCTCAGGGCGAAAGCCACAAAAGCACAGAGAAGGTAAAGCATGTATGGAGTGGCTGCTTCCAAACCAGAAAGCACTGTGCCAAATAGCTGCAGGTGCCTGTCTGAATATGCAATCAGCCAAATACCCACACCTTATTTGCCTGGGTTGAGCTTCCAAATATCACAGGTGTATGATGCAAGGCATGCCTCTCATTCAAAGGCACCTGCATGGATTTGAATTTGCAATCACTTCCTGCTTTTTAAAACCCTTTACACGGTCTTCTCTCCTCTCTGTGCAATACAGCTTAGCAGCAGGCAGAGCAGGGATCCTGGGAACTGGGGCATATCTTATCTCCATCTTCCCTCTATTGCCAGATCCGCTCAAGAGCCGCTTCTGGCAACAGGGTTTGGCTCTTCCCTGGTTTAACAGCCATCGAGCACACGGTGTTGGAGGAAGAGAGCTTGCAAAAGCAGTTCCCCCCGAGCTGGCTGCCTCATTGGAGCAAGAGGCCAAAACAAAGCCTGGAGCTAAGACAGGGGGCTGGATGAGGAAATATGAGGAATAATAACTGAACCAGTTTACAGAGGCATGACCTGCACCAGGCTTGTGAGATGCATAAATTACTGTCCAAAACAGGGGGAGGACTGGCACAGAAAGAAAGGGAGTCACCAGCACATACTTGATCCCATTATTTGAGCTGCTCTCCCTATATTGTTGTGCACGAACGTATCAGCCATGGCAAAGCACTGCGCTAACACACAGACTGCTCCCAGTCTGAGGCTGGCTGTCATGTGGCCAGCAGGGAATGCAGGCCAGGGAGCTCAAGCCCACGTGTGCACCAGTTGCTCCCTTCCTGAATTCAGACCACTGCTTCCCCTAAACTGATTCCTCTTCCATCTGTTTTCTTATTCATATGAGAAGAAAGGTTTTCTCTGCACATCACTCCAGCTGGGGCAGGGTGAAGGCAGGGAACACAACTGTCTTAATCTTCTTCAGTTTTTAAGTTCATCTTTATTTCTCCACCTCCACTGGGAATAGGGTGGTTTCAAGCCTGCTAAGGGAGACCCTCAGACTGCTGTAGCTCATTGGCTTTGTCAGCAGCTACAGTTTCCTGATGCAGTCTCTGCAGTCTCAGCATCTGACGTAGCAAAGATCCCTGCACTGCTGCTTCACAGTGTTGATTTTGATCTTTTTCCCCAGCGCCTCCCTGCCACGCAAGGCTCAGACTCAATGGGCACAAGCTCCTCACGGCCATGCCACGCTCCCCTTCCCGACTGCCACAGAGGAGCAGAGAAGTCTGCTCTGCCAGGACAAGGCCAGGACAAAGAAAAGTCCTCTCTCCCTTCTCCTCCTAGGAAGATCTCATCATTATTCTTTGCAAAAACAGGTTTTTGCAATTGTGGTTTTCCTCAAGGACCAGATTCCAAATCAGAAGGATTCACACAGAAGGCAGTTGAGGACTTCTTAGCCCCATTTAAATAACAGCTTCAATTTGGACAATGTTTTCTAAGCCTCCAGGTACAATCTGGCTCTTCAAGACCTTGACATAAGCCTTAGAGCAAAGAGTCTTATTTCAAGCTGCTCTGATCCTTCTGTGGAAATGCACAGAAATTCCCAACACACAAGCAGATCCATGTCTGTGATAGGAGGGCAATTCTGAGAGCTTCCTGCTTTCCAATAGCGAGGCCTTGCAAACCTTGCTTGGAACAGCTTTTTCTCTGCTTCTGCTGGCAATATCCTCTGGGAGAGACTCTTGGAGCCCCCCTGTCTGCCTCCATCCTGGCACACATGCTGCATGGTAGAGGTGCTCTTGGCAGCACTCAGAAGGTCCCAGGACTACTGTGCTCTGGCATGGAAAAGTTAAGGTCCCGCACCGTAACTATAACTGTAGCTAATTGTAAGGTAATTGCAGCTAAGATGTTAAAACACATTAAAGGAGAGTTCTGTGATTAAAAGACCAAGGGAAGTGACAAGGGGTCTCTCTGTCCCTTAGCCAGAAGCTTTTCTGACCTCAAGCATGGCATTTAACTCTTCCGTGCCTCTGTTTCTCCATACTGACCTACCTCTCTGTACATGAGGTTTAAGTCTTTAATGCCCATGACAGGCCCTCAGAGTGTCCAGTGAAAGGAGCTATAGATGGGCAAACTACACGTTATTCACGTTCTTCCATTTGAAAGGGACCGAGAAGAGAGGGAAAGAACTGGCAGTAACCAGCACCATCCTGTAAAAGTAAAAACAAACAACTGAATTTCTCCAAACACCACTCTATTTTTCTAACTGCACCCAACCAATCTTGCAGCTTCACTCAGAATAACTCCTGTTACAATGGCAATGGTGTTGCTGAGGGCTGGGACATTACGTTACTTGTTCTTGAACTTCTGGCTGAGACCTTGGAAAGCCATTGCATGAACACAGCATTCAACCCCAGCCAATACTCACAAGAATATCAGTGTTTTCAAAATAATTCCTCCAGTATGGCCTGATCTTCCTCTGTCCGCCTATGTCCCATACGTTCAGCTTGAAGCCTTGAGACTGTACACTTTTGATGTTAAAGCCCTAGAAAGAGCAAAAACAAAGCCACATAGAGCATAAACCCGAATGGCTGGATCTCATTCATGGGCAGATATTAACACCTTATATATCTCGTGTCTGCAACGTGCAGCAAGATGGGCTGAGCAGTCAGAAAGATGGATGGGCTGTGGGAGAGGTGCTGGCAAAGTGAACACAGCCACCAACCTGTCATTTTTGTGCCCATGCTGTTGGGTCAAGGGTTGATACTGTCCTGGCCACAGCCACACAATGCAATCAGTGACTTGGGAGGGATCAGCAGGGTTGGTGCAGGAAGAGGTGGGAGAGCTGCAGATAAGGAGGGGAAAAAAAGGGTGCTATGAGAAGCAGGCTTGAGTTTACGGAAGCCGAGTAGAGAGTCCCAGCTAACATGAAGCCAGAGGTCTCGGCTTGATTTAACACCACACAACTGGTGCTGGGCTTAAAAGAGCAGCAGCTGCACATCTGAAGGGTCCATTTCATCAGCCAGAGCACCGAGCGAAAGGGTGTTCAAGTAGAAAAGCAGCGTGTGGGGCGGGCTGGCAACTGCTGCCACAGCAGCCAAGGGCCAGGGGCCCGGGAGCTCTGCGAGGCCGCTCCAGCGCGGGGGCAGCATCTCCCACAGCTCTCTAGCAACCTCCTCTGGCGAACGCGGGCAGGCTGCTGCGGAGACGGGACACGGCCTTCTCCCCAGCCCCTCTGAGCTGGCTGCGAGAAAGACACCAGGGGAAAGGGATGTGCCCGATGCTGCAGCATTCCCTGTACGTGCCAAACGGGAGCAAAGCCTCATCTGTGTAACACCAGCCTGACTCAGAACCTCCTGCAGAACTGGGGGGCATGCAGCCACATGCCCACTATCCCCCAGCTCTGGCCTGATGCCCTCCTGCTTTTTTGGAGAGCTCCCTCTGCGCAGACAACACCAAGATTTAATGGAGCACAAGGCTCCAGCTCTCCCCACTTCACTGAAACCCTGTACTGAACTTCATATAAATTTCTAAGGCAAGAGGGATGATGAGAACTGGCCTGAGCAGGGCTTCCTCACCTGTGTTGGTGTGATGTGGCTGATGTCCTCAGATGCCAACTGTTTCAGGAGTGTGGTCTTGCCAGCATTATCCAGTCCCAAGAGGAGGATTCTCACCTCCTGGTCCGGGGTGCTTTTCAGTTTACGCAGGATTGACAGCAAACCCTAAATCAGCCAGAAAAATCAGAGCTGTTACTTCCCCCTCTCTCTCTCTTCTACCACACGATGCCATCCTTCCTCAGCAGGGGTTCCATGATGGTTGCTCCCCAAGACCAACTAATCCATTTCCTGGAGTTCCTCTTCCCATTTCCTCTGCTACTTGCTCCCTCTAATTTCCCTTCATCTCAGGCAGGTCTCAGAAAGCACAAGTGCCGCTTGCTGGGGCATGTCCTGGCTGTATCACCCACGACAGTTGTTCAGCACTCCCTGGCCAGGATGCCAGCACCTAAGGACAGCAACTGCGTAGAAGCTGCAACCCCCATCCTCACGAGCTCATCATTATCTTTATCAGTGGGAAAACCCCATTAATTTAATCTCCCTCCTAGTTAGCTGCAGGTTACTGTGTACCTGAAATCAGTCCTTTTCATGGGAACTCCCTGATCATCTCAAACCCCATTTATCTGCCTCAAACACGCCAGACCCATGGGGCACGTGCAGCTCAGCTTCTCAGGATGCAGCATTAACTATCTCAGATCACCACACGTCCTCGCTAAGAAAAGCACAGTGGATTTCAGTCATTAGCCAGGCTCAGCTCTCTGAGCTGACAGTATCACTCAGGACTAGGAAACAGAATATGCAGGTCAGCTCATTTACAAGCGTGCACGTTACAGCCACACACCCAAGTCTTTGCCAAGGCCACCACTCGGAGACCTGCACTTCTCCAAAATGCCTGGAAAACGTTCTGGATGCTGGCATATCACCAAGAAGTATAAAGCACCGCACTGCAATCTCAGTCTTGCTGCCCAGCCCGGCAAGCTGAGGACATGGGAGCAGGCAGTGAGTCTGTGACAGCCTGGGTGTCCTTGGGCACGTTGTAGTGCTGCTCTGCATCCTTCTCCTCCTAGCTTGGGGATATTTGTATGGCATGTACCACACCGGAGACCCAACACAAGGAATCACAGAATGGTTGAGGTTGTGCAAAGAACCACAGAATGGTTCTTTACATTCTCCCCTCAGGTATTTATACCTATCGATCAGATCCCCTCTCAACCTTCTCTTCTCCAGGCTAAACAGTGCCAGCTCACTTAGTCTTTCCTCATAAGACAGACGCTCTGGTCTCTTAGTCATCTGCGTTGCTCTGCACTGGACCCTCTCTAGAAGCTCCCTCATACTAGGGAGCCCAGAACTGCACACAATCTTAGAACTAGCAACAGCCTGGGCAAATCTAGGGGTCTTCAGCATTTTGGAGCCCTCAGGATCCCAGTTCAGTCTCTTAAGGGATGATTGCCAAGACTATAAGTCCTGCAAGGCAATCAAAGAGTTTCTTTTCATCCCACTAAGACTTACAGCCAGCAACAGAGTTCAAATAACAGCACAAACCTGGGCCCCGGGGGCTCAGCTCTCAGGCTTTGCTTTCTCCCTTTTGCAAAATGGAGACAATTAACCCTGCAAGGGTGAATTAGTTGATGTCATGAAATGCTTTGTCGCTGAAAGCAACTACACACTCTAAATATTCCTACTGGGAGCCAAGGACAATTTAGCCGGGAAGGTTGCTCCCGATCTCCTCCAGATCATGGCAATCAGAACCTTGTCCCAAAGACGGAGAGCTGCAGGATGCAGTACAACTGTCACAGCTGCGAGAGGCCCTCAGTTTGCAGCACGGCCCTCCCACCAGCGCCTGGAGAAATTGCTGCTTCTGACTGCTTGCGCTGGAGCTCTGCACAGCAGCAGGGTGGAGATTTTGGAAACCACATCGTGCATCGTGACACTAGAGCTTTCAACAGGAAAAACAACAGAGAATCAAGTGCATGTGATCGACCCCTCCGAGCACTTCTGCTTTGGAAATCACTTATCGGTTATTCATTTAATTGCCAGGCACGGCTCAAAACGTGTGCGTGACGTGTATGACAGAGATGGGGGGAGAAGAGGAATTTATTTTAAAAAGGGATGGAAGGATGTTTGTAGAAAGGTATGATTGCAATTGTGACTGTGCTTTAGAAAGCCTTTGAAAGACGAGGTTCAGTCACAGCTCATGCAAAGAACAACAGAATTGAAATTTTACCCTGCTGCTTGGGCTTTTGCCTTTATATTAGTTATGCTATAAACATAACCTGGAAAATCAGGCGCAGCTCGAGAGATGCTAATCAGGAATGGGCTCTGCACGGCCGCGGATGTCCTGCCCACACGGTGCAGGCACAGTAAATCCCCATGGTGAAGAGCACAGGCCTCTAACATCTCCTGCTGAGCCCTGAGGGCCAGATGTTCGCAGCTGCCCTCGCCGACGGATCCACACTTAATGGATTTGAAGCACTGTGTTTGGTGCAGCCAAACACTGCAGCCCCTCAGCACCCAAATGCTGCAGCCCCTCAGCACCCAGCAGCTCATTTCCCCAGCCCCGGCGCTCAGCTCGTACCCAGCCCCAGAGATGGGTCACACATCCACAGGCCTGAGGGCAGGGGACAGGCACAGGGACAGAAATACAGCTCGTATTTGCCTATTTATATGCATGTCCTAACTGCCCTTGACATCATTAAAAAAACAAAACAAGTTTTTAACTTGTTACACGATTAACAAACATTTTCTTTTCACCTGCAGCCAAATTTATGGTTGTTTAGTTAGCCTGTAAATGCATGGATATAAATTCGGTGAGAATAGACCCCACAGGAGCAGGAACTCTCTAGAATTCACATACTCTCCCTCTTTTCCAGAGAAAGGCTGCAAAATTCTCCGTTCTTGTATTCTTATGAGCCTCACTCAACAGCTACAACTGTCTTTCCCAAAACCACTGCTGACTTCAGAGAGCTCCAAATCAGGCCCTATTATTTTAGTTTATTGCTCACAGTTAAAAAAAGAAGTTGTCGAAATGCTAATCCTATTCACAGCACCACTAGCTAAGAGCAGAGCAGCATATCCCAGAGCAGATCAGGATTAGGAGCCCTTTACATTTCAGATCCAACTCCAAAATACGGAGCGCATGGAAATGTATTACAAAGTTTTGCTTATCTACCAGTGAGTGGTTCTCCAGGGTAGGGAAGAGCAATAGTTGTAAATGTTAATAGAGCTTCTCCCATTGTAGATGGATGCTATTTCTGGCCTAGCATGACAGCCCACGAGAAAGCGATCAGCATCGCTCCATATTCTACTCAAGTGACACCGCTGCATGGCTGATCACAGGATTATCTGGGGAAGCCAATAGAAGGGAGGATATATTTAGAAATAAAAGTATTCTCTAAGGTACAAAGTAAGCTGATTTAAAAGGTGGAAGACAAGCAGGCCAACAGAGAGAAGGGGACTTTATTTCAGTAGCTGCCGGCATAGGTTATATGGCCTATGCACAGCTTAAATCAAGAATCAAACTGTTTGGGCTACTGTAATTGTTGCTATTCTGTAGACATTTCAATTTAAAACTTATACCCAGCATTCTCCCTCTAGTTAGTGGATATTTAAGAATAAGGAAAGCTATGTATAGAGATATTTTTATGGTTTCTAAAACATGAATTTCTTTGGTAATGTTCTTAGGAGCAGACTAGTCAGGAAGATAGACAATATTTCCTGAGAGCAGACTGGAAAAAGAGTAACTCAGCTGAGTTTTGCTGCATGCCACTGTGTGGGACAAGCAGCCTTCACGGCACATACGTGGATGGGTTGGCACTTCTCCGCTTGCAAACCCAACACAAACTAGCTTGGGCTGATGAGAGTCAGGAAGCGACCTCTTGATGCTGATGGGAGATGCCCAGTAGAGAAGCCACAAAAATGGGAAGATTCAGTGCAAAGAGAAAGCTCAAAACCCACAGAAGAGGAAGCCTTTGCAGCATCCAGCCCATGAACACAGGGACCAGACTGAGGTGGAGGAGAGGGGATGCTCAGGTTGGAAGCCTGCCTGGCAGTGCCCATGGGTGCCCAGCGTGAAGAGCAGGATGGTGGAGACGTTGCCTGGTTGAGGAGTCACCAAAACACCTCACGGGAGCCCATTTGGGCAGCACGTCGTGCACAAAACCATGCCAGCTGCGGCCTCTGCAGACGCTGCTCAGATAAGGAGCAGCACAGCGCAGCAGCACGCACAACCACTGGAGCAGGGCAGGGACACGGAGCAGCCCGAGACTGGGGACAGCTTGGCAGCGAGCACTTCTTGGTCACCTCTGAATGATGCAAACTGTATGTTTTGGATCATACTGGCTTATTTTAAAACCTCTTTGTCCTTGGCAGAGAGGGGTTTCTTTATGAGCACCATGAGGCAAGAGACTGATGGGGTCAGCAATGAGAAAACGGCCTTTTCCAGAGAGCGAGCGGGGACGTACAAAAAAGGAAAAGAGATTCCTGACAATTACTAGGAAATCGGAGTGGGCATTAAAGTCAGAGATGCAACTAAATGGGAAAAGCACTCAAACACATTGCGCATGAAAGAAAAGCCAACCGTCTTATTAACATCCTTCAGAAAACAGGGATGTGTGGTTTTATAAAAGTATATCATTGCTAGGTTCAAAATACCCACTGAATTATCAAAGGGCTTTCAGTTATAGCTGCATGCAGTAATCTTATTCTCTCTCAAAAAAAAAATACACATACATAAAAATACAGTGACATTTATAGTACTAGCTAAGGGTTTTGTGGGTTTATTCAGCTTTAAATCCATGCTGTCTATGGGTCTTTTGAACTAGTTGATGCATGTAACTACATCCTGTACCACAGAAGCCGCTGAAAGGAAGATTCACTTTATAGGCCAAAGCAAAAATTGGTTTGGGACAAACAGAGCATTGAGATAATCTGTTTAAATACTGTATCAGATTGGCAATATAAGGCCATAATGGAAGGAACAATTTCCCCTTGTGCCAAGGGCTGGATATGCAGGTCACGGATAAAGCAGGGCCTACAAGCCACTGAAGAGCGTGGCGGATTCCTATTAGGAAAGAAGCAAATGTCTTCTCTTTAACTTCATTAGCCACAAAGCTCAGATAATGAATTTAGAATAAAACCACCCTCAGTGACCAGCCATTGCTTATCTAGTTGATGTGGCTATTTAGGCAGAATCAAATCAATTCACATATTTGTGAGCTGCAGCATAGCCACAAAGCTCAGCCTCTCAGCTCTCTCCATCCCTCCACCCCTGCACAATTCCTGTCTTCACCCTCCAGCCCCGGCTCAGCCAGGTTTGTCTGTATGGAGAGGATGGCTCTGGCTGCGAATGGCTTGAGATGCCAGCCCCATTGCTGCCCCTGGCTCCAGCCTCAAACTAGCCCCTTTGGGCCTTTCCTTCGGAGAAACCTCACAGTATCTGTAAAAACATCCCGGGATGCTCTGGCTCATTCCTCCTCCTCCTCACCTGCAGGCCTCGATGGGTTAGGCAGCCAATGTGCCACGTTCAAGCCGCCTCGGTCTCTCCTTGCCCACATCACTCAGTTATTGCTCACCTCAAGCAGCCCGCATTTCCACCGCACATCTCCTGTTTGCAGAGCACCTAGCAGCACATTCTGGCTCAGTAATTTCTTTAATTAAGCAGGATGGTAGCTCATTTTTAAATACCGAGTTACATCTGCACACAGAAGAGGAGGTAGGTGATGGTTTCACAGCCATGCAGGAGTAGCTGAAGTGAGGAAGGTGGTTTATTTAAGCTTAATATGCAGCCCTCGGTGGGAGATAACATTTGGGGCTATGTTCTCAGTCCCACATACAATTCCAGGCACCAGGAGATGGAGGAGGGGACTCCCTCCTGACAACTGCACTGATTAGCTGCTGCCCTGAAGAATGACGTTTGATTACCTTTATCTTCGGCTGCAGAACTGCAAATGTCACTAATGGTCATAAAATCACCCAGCCTTTCTCAAAATACAACCCAAGTAAATTAATCTATTGAGTACAGTTTATTCAATACTTCTTACTCTGGCAAAACTCCCAACAAAATCATTTGCTTGCCGCATGTCTCCACCATATGGTGTCATTCAATGCAGACTTTCTTTTCTCCATTGAAATCTAACGTATAATGGAGGCGAGTCACCTATAGAGTTTTTCCAGCTCAAACCTACTGACACAGTTTTCTGCCACAGAGGTTGCATAGCACTGCTCTGGAATCCTAACCAATACCAGCACAAATTGTCCTCCATCATTAAAACATCAAACTCCTCTGGTTTTAGCAGATTTCAAGGAGGTGTCGTGTCCTGCACAGGGAAGAGCTAGTACCCAACACCAGACAGTGTCGACAGCCTTTGTCTCCCCTCTGGTGGTTTCGGAGCTTCGAAGTCTTGCCCAGTTGTTGGTACACGGCCCTAACTGCGTGCAGTTTCTCATACCATCCTTGCAGCAACCACCAAAAGCAAACAAACAAGAGAGCCTCATGACATGCAACCGTCCTGGGAAACTAAAGCAGCAAAGCTTTATTAGGGCTTTTGAAAGTGCTTTTAAATTGTGCCATTTTCAATAAAAAAAAAATGAAAGAGAAAGAGAACAAATTTGGGGTATCAGGTACAAGAGAGAATAGATACATGCCATTTTCTCTAGAAAAAAAAATGAGCTCACGACCAGAAGAAAGATGCCTGGCCACACATTTAGATATGCTGGTATTTCACTCTCCCCACAAGATCTGCCTAATCAACACACTTCATGACTCAGTTTCCTCATCTGTAAAAGGGGGTCAGGCTTTGACAACCCCACTGCTGACACAATGATGTCATCTCCAACCCACAGTTTTAGAAAAACACAGAAACTGCTTTGGCCTCGATATTTATTAATAACTTTTGGGCTAAGATTGTCATTATAGCGACAAGTAAGCCACAGGCTCTGCTTCACACAGCATTTCCAGAACTTTTGAAAGCTCTGTTTCCTTTCATGCAATTCAGTCTCGCTTGGTTCTTGCTGTGAGGCCACCACACGTGCTGCTGAACAGAGCTCCACACTCCAGCACTAAGTGCCCTCGTGCTCTGCATTTTCATGGCTCATCTTTCCCTCCGTGCTCCACCTCTGACCCTCCAGCAGCCCCATGCCCCAGCTGCGAGGAAGGCTGCTCTGGGCTGCAGAACAAGGCACTTCCCTTCCATGCCTACTCACTTGGACGAGCTTTGCAATAGCTTAAACTCAGCATTAACCCTCCTTTAGCCAGAGTCAGGGCAAGCAGGCATGGAAGAGGGTTTAACTGTTTATTGGTATGATCACCACACGCCAGAAATACAATTGTGGTCACCTACCCCAGCTCAGAGGACACACAGTAAATTGTTAAGTCAGGCTGCCTCGATCATTCCTGATTGCTGAGCCAGAGCCCGAGGCTGCCATAGCTGCTTTGTATAATCACTGGTGTCTCAAAGCTTCTACTGCTAAGGACAAATTTGGTTTTAGTGAAAATTGAGCATCCTCAGAGGCAACACAGAGCTCTCCAGGTTTCTGGCCAGCATGGCCAGTCCATCTGGCACCCCAGAGTGCTTCCACTCTGTCTGAGAGGCTACAATGCGGAAAAAAACCCCAACTCCCAGTAATGAAAAATAGTCTGAGGCATGAAAAATTATATCATATAACAGAGGCACTGGAAAACACCCAGTCCACTCCAAGCTCAGCGCACTCGGACAGCAGCAGCCAGATCCCAGCCCACACCAGCTCACTGGGACATCACAAGGCAGAAGAGCTGATTTGGGCAGCAGCAGCTGCAGGCCAAATGTGCTCCACAAAGCCCGGCACTGCAGGAGGCAGCTGCCCCATTTTTACAGCAGATGTCCATCCGGTGATGGCTCCAGTATCTAGTGTGACATGCTCCATCACCACCCAATTTAAAATAAAGCAGAGCCTGCAGACTTTGCCTCAGCCTCTCGCTGTGGCCCAGCAGGCTGAAACAGGTGGGGAGGCAGCACCGATCCAGTGAGGATGAGGAGCTGCTTCTGCTGCTCTCATTTATGCCTCCTCCCAAGCTGCCCACCGATCAAGCCCATGTCCAGAGGGCTCCTAGAGAAGATACAACCCTCATCTTGGGCTCAGTTCTTTCTTTCTGCTTGTGCTGACCGCACACACTGCATCCTCAGCCTGCAGCTTGACCTGCTACCACAGCGCTCTCCTCCTCACCTTTCTGCTGATGCTTCCTGACCTGACAGTTCCATCTCTTCCTGCCAATCCTGGCCGGACTCTGCCAGCATCTCGCTTGCCCCAATCCCAGCTGCTCCAACACCTACACTCAAGTTTCCACCACCCCATGCCATGATACAACTTCACCCCAACCTTGGTTCCTCATGACTAGATCCTCCACAGCAAAGACCTCCTTCATTCCAGATGTTCCCTGGAATCCTCTCTCCTCCTCAACACTCCTATGGGGTCTCTCTTTCTCTCACCAACATCAAAACCCCCCACAGAACCCCCGTGTGACCCAACATTCCAACAACACCCCAGGCAGCCAACACTGACTGGGTTCCCGAAGCCCCTCCGCAGCCGGAGCTGTCCATGTCCTCCAGCTCCCAGGCCTCTTCCAGCCCCTCAGCCCTCTGGCTCTCAGTCCTAACAGCCCTGAACAGCCAACCTTTCCCACAGGTTCTCCCTGCCTGGACTGAGCACCCGCTGCAGGGCTGTTTCTCGGTGACTTGTCCCCCATTTGAGCATGCTGCTCCCAAACCTCCACTGGAGCTTTCCTCGTCTTGCTCAGCTAGACCCCACGCAGCCCAGCCTCAGCCTAGCAAGGCTCCCTGCAGCATCCCCGAGCCTCCCAGGCCCTGATCTCCTCACCCACTCCCCTGGGGAGCCCCATGGCCTCCTGCTCCCACCAGGACTCCAGCCAGGCTCCCGCTGTCCCAGCACCCTCATCTCACACAGCCCCACGAGTGTCACGCACGTCCCAGACCCCACGGCCGGTGCCTCATCTCCCTGGATCCCCTGATCGGAGACTCCAGCCCCACGGCCTCAGATCGGGGGCTCCGGCGCCCAGGCCCCGCTCCCTTGGAACCCGCCAGGCCCAGGCCCGGGCTGGGAGCGCCCGGCCGCAGTCAGCCCGACCTCGCGCCGTGCCCGCAGCGGGGCCTGCCTGGGGCCGGGAGCTGCCAGGGATCAGGGATCAGGGAAGAGGGATCAGGGATCTGCGCCGGGGACCGTGGCGGCCCCGCCGGCCCCGCTCACCATCCTCCGCGCGGCTCCGGGGTTACCATGGGCAACTGCGTCACGCACACGCCGCCGCCACGCACGACGTCAGCGCGCCCCGCACGCAGCGCGCTGGTGGAGGGCGGAGCCCCCGCGCGAGGCCGCGCCCGCCGCGCAGCCCGGCGCATGCGCGCGAGGACGGGCCCCTCCCCGCCCCGACGGCGATACCCTAAGGGCGGTGGGCGCGGCGGCGCGGCTCGCTGCGATTGGTTGGGGGCGGCTACACGTCACCGCCGGGGGCGGCGGCTCCCACGTGGCCCCGGGAAGGCGCACGGGGGTCCGGGGGGGGCTGCAGGTAGGAGCACGTGGGGCGGGGCCGGGCGCGTGCAGTGACGTTGCAGTGCAGTGACATGCAGTGCAACGGGGGCGTGCAGTGCACTGCAGTGCAACGTCATGCAATGCAATGGGGGGCAGTGCAACGCCATGGGGGCGCGCAGTGCACTGCAGTGCAACGTCGTGCAATGCAATGGGGGCAGTGCAACGCCATGGGGGCGCGCAGTGCACTGCAGTGCAACGTCGTGCAATGCAATGGGGGGCAGTGCAACACCATGGGGGCGCGCAGTGCAGTGCAATGCAGCGTAATGCAATGGGGGGCAGTGCAGTGTAGTGCAATGCAGTGCAATGCAATGAGGGGCAATGCAACATCTTGGGGGCGTGCAGTGTAATGCAGTGCAATGCAATGAGGGTGTGCAGTGCAATGCAGTGGGGGACAATGCAATGCAATGGTGGGCATGCACTGTGGTGCCCTGAAATAGGGAGTGTGCAGTGCGCTGTGCTGTGCGATGCAATAGAGGGTGCATGCTACAGGTAGGAACTTGCAGTGCACTGTGCTATGCAATGCAGTGCAGAGGAGCATGTGCTGCGGTGCGGTGCTGCAGTGCAATGCACTGTGGTGCTGCAGCGGTGTGTTTGCTGCCAGGGGGTTGCAGTGTGGTGAGGTATAGTGCAATGCAGCAACAAGAGGACATGTGTGGCCTGGGAGCAGTGTAGTGTAGTGCTGTGGGGGGAGTGATGCTGCAAAGGGATGTGCAGTTAGTGCAGTGTGGTGCTACAGGAGGTATGCAGTGCTGGGACGGCAACAGTGCAGTGCCACAGGGGATGTGTACGGCTGGTGGGACGTGCAGTGCAGTGCAGTGCTGAGGGTGTGCTGGAGGAGTGTCCAGGGCAGCACTCACGGGGGACCCTTGGGGGCACATTGCAAAAGGCATCAGCGAAACGCTGGCCGCTCTGTTAAACATCAACCTGCCAATGGCACCTGCCCCATTTAAGGCTCCAGCGGCTGCAGCGACGGGACGGGGCAGCGGAGCCACAGGGCTGGGAATGCCCCAGGAGCCTCCGACACTGCGGCCAGGGCTCCCCGCCACGAGGACACCGACGTCGCTGCCTCCCCTGCGCAGACCCTTTGGAAAATGACGGCCGCCTTCGACATCGACGCCCCGCGCTGGGACCAGGGCACGTTCCTGGGGCGCCTGCGGCACTTCCTGGCCATCACGGACCCGCGGCTGGCGCTGGTGCCCGACGCCGAGCTGGAGCGGGCCCGGGCGCTGGTGCAGGGCTGCAGGTGAGGGGGCAGCGCGGCGGGAGCCCCCGGCCCCGCAGGGCTCGGCGGCCGCCCCGGCCACGTCCCTTGTGCTCCCAGGGCCGGGCTGGTGCCGCCGGGGAGCAGCCAGGAGCAGCTGCGCTACGCCAAGACGCTCTACGACTCGGCCTTCCACCCTGACAGCGGCGAGAGGATGAACCTGCTGGGCCGCATGTCCTTCCAGGTGCCCGGAGGCATGGCCCTCACCGGCTGCATGCTCCAGTTCTACCGGTGAGGCCACCGCCACGCGGGCGTCCCCGGGCCCAGCGGCTCCCGCTTCGCCCTTATCTCCCTGCCCAGCTTCTCCCCTGCTCGTGGCCCTGTAACGATTAACCCGGCTGCGCCCTGCGCCGGCGCTGCTGCTCCCTCGAGTCTTGGGGCAAATGTGCCCCCCGGGACGTCCCGCGTCCTTCCGCTTTGCCCTCTCGCAGGGGCCATCCCAGGGCATTCCCAAGGGATTCCCTCATCCCAGCCCCATGTGCTGGGCTGCTTTACAGCAAGGTCTAACCCGGAGGGACCTCCTGATGGTGGTGGCTCACACTGTTCCCACCCCATCTTCCCTGTCCTTGTGCCTAGAGGATCCCTTGCATCCATAGGGTCCCTTGCCTTCCTTGTGTGCCCCACGGCAGCCTAGCCTAGCCTACCCTATCCTATCCAGAATTCCCAACCTGGCTCTGCCACTGTATCAGCACCCGCCCTTGGGCAGGTCGCTGGCTCCGGCAGCGCCTTGGCCTCCCTTGGGAAACACCGGGGTGGGAGGTGGATTTTTGGCCATCCCCTTCGGCGCCCAGGCCCCTGACACCCCTCAGAGGCCCTGCCGCCACCTTCCCCCCGCAGGACGGTGCCCGCCGTGGTCTTCTGGCAGTGGGTGAACCAGTCCTTCAACGCCATCGTCAACTACACCAACCGCAACGCCGCCTCGCCCATCTCGCTGGCGTGAGTGCGGCCGCGCGGCGCCGGGGCCTGCCGCTGTCTCCCGGGGCCGGAGCTGTGTCCGGGGCTGCGTAGCCGGCTCCCTGCGCGGCCGGGGCCTCCCGGGGTACCGGGATGCTGCATGGCCGCACCTCAGCTCCTTCCCTCCCCTGCGGTCCCCTGCACAGGCAAATCGCGGTGGCTTATGTCACTGCCACCGGCACGGCGCTCGCCACCGCCGTGGGGCTCAACCTCTACACCAAGGTAGGCCGGGACGCGGAGGCGCTTGGCCGGAGCCCCCGGCGCGCGGCTGAGCTGGGGTGTCCCTGGGGTGGCACCCGTGCCCTCTCTCCTGCAGAGAGCCCCCCCCTTGGTGGCCCGCTGGGTCCCCTTCGTGGCCGTGGCTGCCGCCAACTGCGTCAACATCCCCATCATGAGGCAGCAGTAAGTGGCCGTGCCTGCGCGGGGGCCCCGAGAGGGACGAGGGTGGTTTTGGGGTGAGAATGGCCATTCTTGGGGCTGGTCTGGGGGATCCGGAAGATCCTGGCAGCTTTGTTGGGCTGCAAGAGAGACCCAGCCTGATGTCCTGGTGCTGGAGGGTTACTGAAGGCACCTACAGGGTTTTGGGGACATTTATGGCACCTCTAGGCACCTGGCTGCCATTCCAGCAGCATGGAGAGGGACTGGGAGCCCCGCTCATACACGGGGGGAAGCTCCCAGTTGCTGCCAGCACCAACAAACCTTCTTCTTTCCCCATCCCGCAGCCCTAATGCTTGGGGACTGGCTCCGGGGTCTGCAGTGGGTGTCTGTCCCATGGGAGGGGATGGATGGATGGATGGATGGATGGACAGACTCTGTTTGCAGCGGTGCCTGAAGATGGCAGCATTGCCCGGCGAGGGACCGCGGCATCCCAGGGAGCCGGGTCCCCTCTCTCCTGGCCACCTCTCCCTGGGGTGGCCCTGGGCACAGTGGCAGCTGGGTCCTCCAAGGGTGATGGACAATACGGGGCCGAGAGGGGCTGCAGGCTCACAGCGCTCTGTCCCCATCCAGGGAGATCATCCACGGGATCGTGGTGACAGATGGGGACGGCAACGAGCTCGGCCACTCCAGGGTGAGTCCCGGCGGGATTGCGAGCTCCAGCGCGTCCCCAGGGTGGACACAGCACAAGCTCACGGCTGCTCTCGCTTTCAGAGGGCTGCAGCCAAGGGCATCACGCAGGTCGTGGTCTCCAGGATCACCATGGCGGCCCCGGGCATGAGTGAGTGCAGCCGGCCCGGGCACAGGCCCGTGTGTCCTGTCCCAGGAAGGGCTGGCCCAGGGAGGTGGGACCTTCCAGCTTGCCCTCCCCTGCCTCGGTTTCCCATCTGCATGGAAAAGGGAAGGAGACCACCACATCCCTGGGATCATTTGGTCTCATCTCACTGGTGGAGTTGGCCAACATGATCTCACCATCCTGTTGTTTCTGTCAGGGCCCCTGGCCCCAACGTGCAGCCCATGGGGAATGTGGAGCATCTCCATAGCACTCAGGCCACAGGAGGCCGCATCTTGCTGTCTCTGGCCCTGGCTCCTCATCCGACCATCCAGCATCCCTCAGCCCTTCCCAAAGCCCTTGGTGTGCCGCTGGGAGCGTGCCGGGAGGGTCAGGAGCATGGCCTGGTGGTGGATGGGTGGGGAGGCCCGTGCTGCATCAGCAGGACCCCAGCAGGACCAGCCCCTGGGCACCGTGGGCAGGGGCGGCAGGTCCTGCTGGGGTGGCTGTGCGGGCGGGTGCACAGACCCTGACCCCTTCCCTCTGTGCCTAGTTATTCTGCCAATCATCATGGAGCGGCTGGAGAGGTTCCCCTTCATGAAGGTGAGTTTTTCCTACCGCCCCTCTGCGGCCAAGATGTTGAGGGTGAAACAGGAGGGTTTGCTGAGACCAGGGCCCTCTCAGCTCCGTTTGCCTCCCCTTTGATTCACGTTGCCCTGAGGACTCGGCAGCGATGGGCAAGGAGAGCCTGTGGGAACGCGGGCAGCATTGAGCATCCAGCTCAGCCCTCTCTCCCTGCTGTTCCCTTGCAGAGAATCCGGGCTCTCCATGCGCCTTTGCAAATGCTGCTGTGCGGGGGCTTGTGAGTATTTCACTGCTTGAAACCCTGCTGGTCCTCAGAGCAAGGCTCCGGCTCCGACCAAAAGCAACGTCTTTCTGGGCAGGGGATTTGAAAGCTGCTTCTCTTCCCTCCCTGGGTTATCACTGGGGAGGAAAGTTGGGAGAGCATCTCTGGGGCCGAGCCGCATGGTGGGCACTAACCCTGGGCTCTTCTCCCTCCTGCAGCCTCCTGTTCATGGTGCCGGCAGCCTGCGCCCTCTTCCCACAGCGATGGTACCTGTCCCCCCTGCCTTGTGCTCCGTGCAAAGTCGGAGCCGCCTCCTTCCCCAGCCCTGGGCCGTGCGGAAGGAGAGCGGCCCGGCCAGCACAGAGGCCCGTGGTCGGGGAGGAGGACGTGGCGTGGGGGTCTCAGTGTGTGCCCCTGTGCCCGCAGCTCCCTGGCGCTGGCTGACCTGGAGCCGGAGCTGCGCGCCAGCATCGTGGCCAAGCGCGGCGACCAAGTGCCCTGCGTCTACTTCAACAAGGGGCTGTGAACGGAGGCTGCCCCCGAGCCACGACGCCCTTCCGGACAGCGCCAATCCCGCATATCCCGGTCCCACCGGATCCCCCTCACAGCCAGGCTGGGGGATCAGGTCGGGGCCGGCCTTGGGATCCGCGCTGTCCCTGCTGACCCTCTCTGCTTTCAGGCAGGGAAGGGGCTGCGCCTGGCTCCCATCGCCCTCCTCTCAGTGCGGGGTCTCTCCATTCTCCAGAGATGTCCAGGAGGGTCTCCGTGTTCGGAGCGCAGTCCTACCTCCCAAAGCAGGCGTCCCTCCATCGCCTGCGCCCCTGACCAGGAACCAAAACGCAACACTGCCTCACGTCACCTCCGTGCCTTCCTCCGAAACCTGTCTCCCTTCCTGGCACGAGTGGAGGGACCGGTCCCGGGACCATTGCTTGGACCATTCCTCCCGTGCCATCATGTTCATATTTCATTCACTATGCAATCATCATGATCCAGGAGAGAAATACTTGATCGTTTTTAAGCCCTATTTTGTGTAAGCTACCCCTTCCTCTGAGCGGCAGAGCCAGCCCTTGTGCCTGCTGTCCTGCGTCTCGCTGTCCCCAGGGTGGCTCCAAGGACCTGCAGCCATGGGGAAAGTGGGGTGTTAACTCAGGCGCTGAAGGGGCAACTCTGCAGCCCTAGAGCGAAGGGATGAAAAATAAAATGCAGTGTTTTTTAAAATAAATTGCTGGCTCTGCCTTTTTCTGCTCTTGAGGGTTTGGTCTTAGAGAAGCCAGCAGATGGGACTCCTGCCTCTGTGGGAAGGGGACACTGTGCGTGACCAGATACGGAGGAGAGGCACACTGGTGATGAGGAAGAGCCATGCAGCTCTGCAAGGCATCAGCCCCGAAACCCTGGGGCATCCCAGGGAGGCTCACCGTGCTGCAAATGGTCCTCCAGCGGGGACATGGGGAGGTGACAGTGCTGTGCTTGATGGTCCGCCCTCGTCCTGGCTGCTGGGAGTATGTGTCCAATCACACTGAGCAGCAGCATCCCCGTGTGAGCAGGATGCCAGAGGGTTAGTGCCAACTGCTCCACATGCACAAGGATGCAGGCAAGCCCACAGTGTGCCTGTGGAAGGGCCGGGCTGCAGGACTGACAGGCAGAGGATGATGTCCCAGAGCACAGGGAGCTACAGCTGCAAAACTGCACAAAAGCAATGGAATAATTAAACGGTTAGGGACAAGTGGAAAAACAGGTTCAAATTCGTGTATCTGCTCCCTAGGTTTTATTAGATCTCTTGTTAGTGCACAATTAAAAGAGAAATAGATAAGCTCCTGAAATGAAACAGATGTCATTTCTCCTGGGAGTGGGAAGAGGCCACAGGGAGACATCCCTGCTGCCTGCCTTCCTGCGGCTTCTTAATTCCAGTTTGTCCTTCTCTGCAACCGAAACCACGCTAGGCACTTCCACTCGAGCCCCTGGAGCAGCCTGGCCTGCCTTTGGGTCCGAGGCAGCTCCCAGCTGCTCGGGAACGAGGTGATTCCCCAACGCGATGCGTCCAGCTCCGTAAAGCCACCTGTGCCGTGCATGCCAGCCGTGTCCTTGTGCTGGCCCCTTCCCAAGCCTGGGCACCCCTCTGGAGATCCGGCCCCTGCTGGAGATGCCAGGGCAGCACCCACCTGAAGCAAGGCTGGGAGCACGAGGAAAAGCCTTCCTGCTGGCAGCCCTCCTTCCTTCCTATCCTGGCAGGGATTTGCTCCATCAGAAAGGGAGGCTGCAGGGACAAATGCAGGGCTTGGAAGAGAAAGCAGTGCCCGTTGCTGCGTGGCAGAGGCTTTACAGCACTGAGCTGGCTGAGAGAGCTGCAGCTCTCGTGTGCTGCCCCTGCTCGCAAGGGACAGCGCGGTGGGGGCAACTGGAGACCATGTCCCGCTCCCAGGGGAGCGCTCTGTGCCCTGGGGAGCTCCAGCAACCAGCCTGGCAGCCAGCCCAGGGGCCGGCTGTGTCCTGGCCTGGGTCGGACTGGATCAGCACTTCCTGGCTGCATCGTGGTGTCTCTGGGCTCTCTCCTGCCTGGGTGCCAGGGGCATCTGGAGATGTGGGATCCAGGCCTCGCAGCTGGATGTCCCTCTCACGGCCAGCAGCCCAGGGCCACCCAGCCAGCGGGGGCTCTGCACTGAGCTCTGCCCCAGGGAGGCCAGGGATCGACAGAACCGCATGGGCTCTGCAAGGAAACCACAGCCCCTGGCCATGCAGGAGGGGTGATGGAGGCAACGGAGCAAGGGCACCCTCTGAAGAGCTGTCGTCATCCCATGCCCATCAACAACTCCCGCCTTTCTCCCTGGCCGTGCTGGAGGAATGTGGGTATAGCTCATTGCTCCTGGCCAAAGGCAGAGCGCTGTGCTGGGCTCCGGGGATCAGGGAGCTGACCGGCCCCGTGGCTCTGTCCTCAGCCCAGCTCTGCGCTCACATCCCAGCCGCACGCGCCAGCCCAGCCCGGCCTCCGTTTCTGAGCACTGCAACGGGAAGGAAACCTCATTGCCAGGGATCAAAGCTGGACTCATCTCTGTTTCCAAAGGGCTGCAAGTGTTAATTATTCTCCAGCAATGAGTCACGGCTGATCTGGGCTCGTCCCAGGGTCCTGTGAGTTTGCCTCCTTCTCCCTGCTGTGCCTTTAATTTCAGGGCTAGCTGGGAACAGGAATAAAGCTCCTTTAATAATTGCAGGGCTGAAATGTCAGCGCTCCAGCATGTTTACAGCCTCCCTTCAAATAAAAATGAGGCCAAAGATGTCTCCTTGGGCAGCAGCAGGGCCCAGAGAGGGGCTGTGGGAACCTGCAAGCCTGTGGGTCTCTGGTGAACCAGCAGCCCTGGGACTAAGACTGAGTTCACCCTCCTTCTCCAAACGCTGGTGGAGGTGGATTAACCTGGTTCTCTATGAGTGCATGCCTGTGTAATGGATTAACTCCTGCAAGCCCACGCTGCTGACACCGGTGCCAGCTGCTTCAGCAGTGCAAGGTGTGTCCCAGCTATTGCCCTGGCTGAAAAATCCCAGTGCCAGGAGATAAGCTGCTAAGTTGGTTTTTTTTTTCTTTCTTTTTTTCGTTTTATTTTATTTTATTTTTTCTTAACACGTTATCTGAGCATCTGATAAACCTCCCGGGGCCAATCCCCTGTGCAGGCTGTCTGACACACAAGGAGCGGCAGTGCAGCAGGCCGGTCTTACTGCCCGAGAAACATGAGACGTTTCCTCCGAGCCACGAATTAAACTCGAGTCTCCTGAACTTCCTCTCAGTGCCCAGAGACAAGCCCAGGCGATGGACTGCCCGGGCTGGGACACGCTGTGCCGAGGCTGCAGTGTGTCACGCTTCTCCCCGCGTGCCCCCCGGAGCGGCCACGGCTCCCGTCACAGTTTCTCCCGGGGGCTGTTTTCCAGCAGCCCTCACCCTGTTGTCTGTGTCCAGCTCACACAGGTTTGTGGGGATATGGGAGTGTGAGCCAAGCAGGGGCTGGGCTCAGCCCTAAGCACGATGCAACTTCTGGAGCAACTTCGGGAGCACTGGAGCAGGACTAGGAGATGTTTGCTGTTGCTCTTCTTGCTAAAAACACCTCTTGGTGCCCCAGGAAGGCTGTGTGTTTGCTCAGTGCACAGAGAAAGCACTTGATTAACAAACCTGGGTGAAGGTGGCTGGTTGTGTGCAGCACTTTCTGAAACGGCTTTTTGACACAGACCCGAACTCCACCCCAGCACAGCCTTTCTTGCCACGCTTGAACATAGGGTCTCACTCCCCTAGGCCTGAGGAAGAGGAGGAAGGCTGTGCATTTATCTCCCGCACGGCTCAGCCTCAGCTCGGGTACGCAGCCCGGGCAATGCTCAGGCCGTGCCAGCCCACGCCGCTCCGCGGCTGCACTAGTCTGCCTCATATGAAGTCTTGATGACAAGTGAAGCTCTCCCAGTACATGAGCCAAACCCAGGGAGCCCCAGGCTGGCAGGGTTGGGGGAACACAGCGTTTCCCCACCGCATTGGGGAAGGCTTCATTCCGACCCATAGCCCAAGGCGCAGCCACTGTCATCCCCTCTATTCCAACGGGTTCCAGCTCGGATCAGGAGAACCAAGGAGACCGACAGAGGAAGGACCAAGTCCCTGCGGCTGCCGCCGCTGCCGCTTCCCCTCTCCTGGCAGCGCCAGTTCACAGCATGTCCCGATGTGGCAAGTCCTGGCACGGCGCTGCGACAGGGACGTGCACACTGTGTGTTGTGCTCTCTGCGCTCCCGCTGCCGGGAACGACCCGCTCGCTTCGGATTTATCCCAACAAGAGCGTGCTCGGGACCAGCGGTGAACCAGCAGCCAGAAACACTGAGTGTTTGGAGCTTCGCCTCAGCAAAGCATGCATAAAAACCCAAAGCAAGTGTTGAAATTAGACCCTGCCCGGGCACAGAGCAAACCCAGACCCATGCGCCGCGGGGCTTTGGTGCCCCGTGGCTGCCCTGGAGCCACCAGAAGGACACGGCGGGCCTGGCACAGCAGGCCGTGCTGCGGGATGGAGGTTTCCCGGGCCCGCATGGGCAGTCGCATGCGGGGCACGAGGGCCAAGCAAGGGCTGAGGCGGGTGGCGCTCGGCCGCTGCCAGGTGGGATGGCAGGGCCGGCCGGGACGGACGGGGCTGCTTGGGAACTCCAGTATCTGGTTCGACTGGAGCTGCTCCAGGACACGCCAGGCACGGGACAAGCTTGTCCCAAACAAACACTGTCCCGCTCCCCGGCCTCCCTGAGCCGGCCTGAGGCCTCAGGGACCCCGGGGGCACCGCAGCGCCCCCGCCATCCCCCCTGCCTGCCGCTTCCGCCACACACAACATGGCAGCACCCCCGCCCTCCCCCAAGTGCTCCACACTCAACATGGCAGCTCCCAGCGTGCAGCTTTCGCCCCTCCCGGCACTGCCCTGAGCGATAGCGAGGGGAGCCAATAGCAGACCGGAAGACGCGCGGCCCGCCCAATGCGCAGGAGGCGTGGGCGGGACGGGGCGCGAGGTGCCCCCTCGGCTGCCGTCCCGGGCCGCAGTCGGGCCGGGGAGACGGGGAGCGGGGGGTGGGGGGGATGGCGAGGAGGCTCCGCGCCGCCATGGCCCTGCTGCTCTTCCAGGCGCTGCCCGAGGGGCTGCCCGCCAGCCTGGAGCCCGCGCAGGTAGGGGCTGCCCGGCCGGGGGGCGCCGGGCCGGGGGGCGCCGGGCCGGGGGAGGCGGCCTGTGGAGCGCGCGCAGGCCCGGGGCCGGGCGGGGGCTGCTGCGCCTGTGGAGGGGGGGACGGCGCTGCCGGTGGGGCTGGCTGTGGGGTGTCTGTGCCGCTGGGGGGCTGCTTG
>JAVCKT010003971.1:0-17945 GCA_032273925.1 Rhynchotus rufescens
CTTCTCCCTCTGCAGCCCGAACCTTACGCACCGTTTCCTGGGCTGGGCATGAAAGGCAGAGCTCTTCCAGCAGCGGAACCTGCCTCTTTCCCTTGTCCACCGTGAAACCTTATTTCAGCAATTTGCTGCTTTTCTTTCTCACACCACAAGCAAAGATTGGTAGTACACAAAAACAGGGGCAACCCATTTGAAGCAAAAGAAACAGGTTCTTCTGAAGAAGGTGGTTCTTCCTTTGTTTCTTCCCCTGAAAATATGGTGAGCTGTATTAAGTGATAACTGAATCTCATCTGTGGTTTCCACCAGGTGGGAAGTGATTCGTAAGAGTAAAAAAATTGTTTATTACTTTAGGTCATTACAATTCAGAGCAATTTACTCTTTTGTATATCCTGAAGTCTAATATTTTAAAAAGCCTTTAAGTAGATATTGTATTTTATTGCACTTTATAGAACATACAATCCTTGTTTGTCACTAAGAACATATGTTAATTCAATACATCTTATAAAATGAACAGTAACAAATCTGGAAAAACAGACATTGTTCTACACAGCACATCCAATGAGCAGCATGAGTTTCTGTACAATAAGTCCTTCTCTTCAGACCAGGGCAAACTTTAAGAATTTGGATGTATCTTGTCATGCAGTTTTTTATCTCCCTAGTGTGTGTGTGCGCTTTTAAGATAGCTCTTTCCTCATGAAAACCTTTCCCAGTTTATCTGTTTTTTTTTTTTTATAGTGTATTTATTTAATTGCCAAGCCATAATTAACACTTCACTTTTGTTTTCATTATTTACAATATTAGCAGCTGCTTGGTTAAAATCTTCCCACACACCAAAGTGCAAGTCAAAACATTCAAGTGAAATGCAGCTTTTTTTTTCCCTCTTCTGTTTACGTTATTAAGAATTGAGCCTTGTAGGCAGAAGGTAAATCTATTTTAATAGGTTACTGAATCACTGCTTCCTAAATATAATTAAAGTGTGCCGGTGAGCATTAATGGTGAAATGAAATTGTTTGCTCCCGACCATGCCACATTATCCCAAGCGACGTGGAGGGCAGGTCAGGTGTACGTGTACAGCCCCATGGAGCGTGGCTTGCCAAGTGCACTCCTCACCCATGCAGAAACACAAGCATTACGGGGGTATTGGGTCAGACTGACTGTTCGGGGTTTTGTAGGGACCGTTTGCCCATGGGCTTTTATACCCAGCATGAGCACATTCCCCACCTCTGCAAGGGAAGGTCTCACTGAGTGTTGCTGCAACTCCTTTTGGTCCCCGTTGAGCACTCTCTCCGGTCACTGCTGTAGCAATTAAATCTGTATTTTCTAAGTGCCGTTCTCAGGGATGATGCAGACTCCTCTGGGCTGTAGGGTATACTGGAGATAATATTTCTGGATATGAGAAATTGTTCCTAATCAAATTTCAGATCTCTTTAGCATAACTCTATTATTGGCTTTTACCGTTTTAATCTCTTGTGGGGTGAGATCATTTTTCAAAAGAAAGTCTTCTGTGTGGGGTTTCTTTTTTTAGCTTTTTTTTTTTTATGTTCCCAAATGTGAGGGTAAATGTCATAATTACACGCAGCCTTTTACTTGGAGGTGAAAAAATTACTATTTTGTCAAAAGCATCAAGTGTCCGTGAGTGGTTTTCGTTACCCAGGGGTGGCGTTGATCGAACCTGCTCTGTTTCTGTACCTGAGCCTGCCGGCAGAGCGTGTTATCTGTGACAGCTGAATAGGGCAATGCCTGAGCACAGTGATGTTGTTGATGTGCCTTTGCGTACGTGTGTGCAAATCTTCCATACATTTCTCCTCCAGTAACGTACCCCTCTTTCTGGCTCCTCTCACAGTCTTGATATCATGCTTTTGAAACCTCCAGCCTTGCTGCTGATCCCTGCCGTAGCTCTCCAAAGCATCGATATCTGTCCTCTAAAGAAAACGCTTGGAATTATTTTCCTCACGCGCGCTGCGATGTAACGTGTGTGAGAGCCAACGTCTGGCTGGTCGGACAGGAGTATTTGGAGTCTTTTGCTTTTTGAAGGTCTAGGCAGGCCTAAGGCAGAACCCACCTTTTTCTGCGTGGTTATGCGTTTGCAGGGTGCGCTACGGATGTGTTCAGAGGCACGCCAGGTTGCTTAAAGCACAGTTCAGACAACCTCTTGATCCCACCCCGGGTAAGCCTTCCATTGCCTTGCGTCTCATATGTGGATGAATGGGAAAGGTTTTTTCCTGGGAATTAAAGAAAAAGCTGTCTACGTTCTACAGTTAGAAATGAACTGTAGGCAATTTATGCGAAAACAACAGAGTGAACTTCTTTTAAAAAATAACCCAACCCCTAAAACTTCTGTGCTCTGCAATTTTTCAATATAAATAAATCATAAATCCTGTGGTTTAAAAAAACCAACATGATTTTTTCATAAACTTGTCCCCTCAGTTGTCTCTGTTGAGGCAGTGTTTTGATTGCACTCAGTGGTAGTCCTCTTTCCCCCTATTTACTTTCACGTGTTCCTCAATAACGTCACACTTCTCCTACAGGAGTACACTTTGAACTTAGTTAACAAATACAGCACTCAAAAATTAAAAATAGGTAGCACCTCTCCTGCTCCACCAACTTTCTAGTGCACTGCTAATGCCCACCACTGGAAAAGCAAGAGCACAATTTTTTGCTTTTAAGCAAAAAGTTTGTGTTGCTTGTTCTTAAATAGAGCAAAACATTGTGGGCAGGTATCCTGCCATTCAGAAGGACTAAGGAACTGTTTGTCAGCTGTCATTTTTCCTTCCTATGGAAAACTGATGGAGTTAGGCTGGTAGCCCAGGATGGAAGGGGCCACCTTCCCTCGGGAGGAAGGACAGGTGCCAGGCGCCCTGTCGGCCCGAGTGTGGTTCGGTCCTGCTGCCTGCTCGTGCTTGGATGGGAGCTCAGAGGTGATGGAGTAAAGGTATGTGGAGATGTAGAAGAAAAGCCTGCAAGTAGCCTGGCCTGGGCTCTGCCCTGGTGACAGAACAGCACTTGCCCCTCCATATCCACTGCATGCTTATGGATGCGTTATGTAGGCCCCTCTAGCAGAACTTTGTTCAGGGGATCATGGTGTCTTTGTTTACAGTGGTTTTAACAGTAATTTCTTGTTTCCTAATGGTGTGGAGGAGTTCAGCTTGAAGTGTTTGAAATGGAGCCATTAGCTATCTAGTATCTATCTGCAGCTATAAAACTGATCTTGTAATAACGGATGGGTTTGTGTGTATTTCTTCCCTTACCCTGCTACTTAGAACTTCTCAGTTTAGAGGACCTCAAGGGAGATGGGAAGGTACAGTGCGATATGAGATCGCAGATACTCTGGGCAGGGCTCAGCCGTGGTTTACACCTCCTCTCCGACCATAGAACTCCTTGGATTGCGGCAGCCACCGCAGTGCGTGACTGGAGTACTGGGCTGGCGTGAGGTGGATTACATAAAGTAGCAACAGTGCTGGGGCATGAATTTATATGGATTAATTTCAGAGTGTGATCAAGAGCTCCCACTTTTGTATCTCCTTCTGTTTTGTTAGAAAATACCATTTTGGCAGCACTGGAGAGCTAGGATAACAGAACACAGGCATTTTTATAAAACCACTGTCCATCCTGGAGCTGTTCAGCCTGTTGCTATCACCTGCCAGGCAAGTCTCAGATTTGCTCTGGAAAATGATGATGGAGGGACGATTCTGACGCAGTGACAGTTGCGTGCGTGCGCCGAGGCCCACGAGCAGCTGCCGGTCCTCGCCGGGTGGGCCCCGTCTGCTCATCCTGACCATGTGTTTCTCATCCCATCTGCCCGTCCCTGTGCGAGGCCCTGTGTGGGGCCTGCCGCTTGCACGCACGTGGCACCGGCTCGCTCTGAACCACGCCAATTTTCTCTTCTGCTTTGCTAACTATGCCCTTCCTACCCGGTCGTTGGGAAGATAATTTTATTTAATAGAGGAGGAGGTCCGCTTCTTTCATTCCCTCCATCAGTGTGCATTATACGCGGGCAGATTTCAGAAGAGCACAGTCATTTCAAAAGGAGAAAAAGAGGAGAGGAGCAGCTCGAACCCAGCCGAGCAGTCGTGGACGGGTCACGGTGACCGTGGCACTGGCCAGCAGAGCAGGAGCAGTCCCTGCCTGCCCCCCGCTCCACCAGACCCCCTCGTGTCCGGGTGGGCCTGCCCGCCGGGGCCCCGTTCGCGGGGAGCTGCTTGAGGCTGCCCTAAATCAGATTCCCTCCCAGCCCTGAGGAGTGTTAATCACCATTTCATTGCATTCGGCTGCAGGAAAAGCTGCAATTTATTATCATAATTTGTAATGATACATGACGGAGTAACATTGAGCTAAAATACACTGGTATTAATTAGCATTAGTGATAACTTAGAGGAGAGAAAAACAGTAGGTTTTTCCATTTGATGCTGAGCGGAGTGGCATAGAGGTTGTATGAAGCAAGGTGCTCACAACTGCTGCTCAGTAGTTCAAAACCAAAAGGCCTTTTACAGTGAAATACAGAGGAGACTGCGTTCGACTGGAATTTAATTTAAAGTAGCCCCTACTACTCCCTTAATTTCCCAAAGCACTTTACAGAGCAATAACAGAAAATAGCAGTGTGATACACAAGCAAGTAAATCTATAACTGATTTGCAGTGGGCCAGTTCCCGCTGCAGTCTCTGCTTGCTCAGTGTCCTGCATGTGCTGAGCAGTGAGGGGCTGATTTACACCAGCTAGGGCTTGGTCTACAGCCAGTGGTCTGTGCATAAAACAGCAGAGCAGGTGAAATACTGTTGAAAAGGAAAAATGAGAAGTTAGTCAGTAGATCACATTTATTCCTATTACTTTTTAAAGCCTGCTTAATCCTACAGCCATAGAATTTAATAAGATATTTTGGCACTGATCCCACAGGAGCAATAGGATCCTAAATTTTTGCTAGGAATGACACTAGCAAAGGGACAAACAAGCGTTCATTTAATGTCCCATCCTCTAGAAGACATCTTGGTAAGTGAAACTGTACTGCAGTTACAGAAAAGCACATGGAGAAACATGTATCATTATGTGCTCAGAGAAAGATGGAAAACAATATTTTTACTGCAGGTGTTTATTTGTTGCCCACTTAATAATTCACTGCCATTTTGCTGTCTAAGAAAGATGCAGATTTGAGGGCAAGCAGTTGATTTTTTGTCTCAAAGCACTTGTTTGAAAATGTGTGTGTATGTGTGTGAGTATATACAGATACATGCATGAATGCATATGTACATATATATGTGTATATATATATGTATGTATAAAGCTCCCAGCAAGTGAGAGGGCTTTAGAGGTTTGTGGTAGTAAACTAGCAGTCTCTGTGCTGATTGCTGCTGGCTATGGACTGACCTGGGATTTTGCTGGTAAAACCTGTGTCTGTATCTGGTTGATGTCCTGGGAAACAGTGTAAAACTAGTGGGAAAAGGAACAAAATGTTCTCTAGAATTTATGGAATGATGAAACAGAAAAAGAAGTAAAAATTGGATGGCTTTGGCAATTCTGTTAGGATGTGAACAAGGTGATTTTGATAGACTCAGACAAATACGGTCCTCTGGACTGTGTAAAATGAGACGTTTTGAGCACAGCTCAAGCCTTGTCAATGCCAAGACGTTACCAGCCATCCCCAACGCAGAGCTGCTGGTGTGGGCACGGGAATAACCCTCTTGCTAGCAGAGTCTCTTCGTTGCCCAGGCTCATGCGTTTTATGAAGCTGGCTCAGTGCAGGAGGCAGTTTTTTCTGTGGTTTGGCAGACAAAATTCCAGGGCGGTCCGAAGTGCCTTCAGCATGTAGCAGATTCCGATTTTGGAAGCACTAATTATTTCAGTGTCTCCTTCATCAAAATGTTTATGTAGTCGGGCAAAAATAAGCAGCACTAGATCTAGAGCACTGTTAGATCTCATGGGGAGCGGGGAGGAAAGGGATCTCCCGTGGGAATTCTCCCTGAGCAGACAACAGCAGCACACCAGCTACTTCAGCTAGCGCCTTGCAGATGGCTTGGCAATCTGTTCCGAGCTATACCCCAATACACAGTCTTCCCTCCCTGCTTCTCTTCAAGCAAGGCTGTCTGTGGGTATCTAGCTCCAAGAAATATTCCCCTTCGATCCTAATGATACTCTTTTCGTGATGAGCTTTCTACAGATATCCACTGATCAGCAGGATGACTCTATATCCTATTATAATCTGCCAGGTAGAAATAGATAAATCTATTAGCCCAGGCTCGGCTTGTTTCATCATTGTGACAGCTTCCCATGAGCCTGAATTCATCATTCATCATCTGACAGCTAAATTTCCATGACCGAACTACAGGTTAATAGATCTTTAATCTTTATTTAATTACTCATTAATAATCCAGGTTCTAATCCCTCCCCTCACCCCCATCCTCTCCCCTCTTCTTTTAAATTGATTAGTGGATGTTTACTGGGAGACTGATGGCTAAAATTGCCGCTGTGAATGTTTTAGCATGAGCTTCCTGGCAATTTTGAGAAATCACAATGAAATAAGCACCTAAATATCTTTAGCTCCTTAAGAAAGGACACTGGGCACATCCAGTTAAATATAGCAACAAGTTTCTGCCTGGGAGAGGTGGCAGAAGATTACTGTGCTATTGTACCTGCTGCAGCAGCTCTTCTGTAAATCACATCAAACACATGTATAAGCAGTGCCTCTGCAGCCCCTGCCTTGTGAATTATCAATCTTAAAAACACAGGCTTCAATATCTTTCCAGGTCTGCTGGTGTAAATCAGGAATAAAAATAGGCAAAGTGAAAAACAGATACCAAGAAGGAAGATACTCGGCCTATTTTAATAGACTGTAACTGAAATTTCTAGGTTATTCCCACTGTTTCTGCAAGGGAAATATTACTGAGAAATGAGGATTCTTATTGTATTAGGTTTAAATTGATTCTGCTCCTAATTTTCAAAGTTCTTTTTCAAAGCGTGTGTCAGAGTGAGAGAACCAGAGGAAACATTGGAAGCCAAGGTAAAGCTAGCTGAAAAGGGCATAACCTTTTGGATCCCAGCGTAATTTGTTGAACAACCGAATCGCATTAAGCCTGTATTTGCCTTTCTAAGTATTGGCCCTGCTGAAGTCAGGGCCACATTACAGTGCAGCTGTCAGGTTTCTGCCTGGTGTCCGGGGGCTTTCGCCTCGCCCGGCGATATCCACCCTCCTGTGCGCCGGTGTGGACCTGGGGGCCACGTCTGCGGTGAGATCTTGAGCGCTCTGCACCTCACGCAAAGTCATGCAGCGTTTTCTGTCTCCTTGGCTGTTACTCAATTTGCTGAAGTTTGTTCCCTGTCCTCAGATTACTAGGTTGAAAGACTGTACAAATTTTACATTTAGTTCTTTACAGCTGGAAAAAGAGGAGGGGTCCAAGGCAGGGCAGTTGCTGCAGCCCTGCACTAAAAGTGCAGGGTTTCCCAGGCAAGCTTTAACCTGCAGTAACGCCGGCTGCAAACCTATAGTGGCCACAGTTAGAGCTAAGGACTTGTGGTCTTGGCTCAGCTTTGCAGCTTGCTGTGGCTGCAAATCTGTTAATAATGATGACATAAGATCATCGCTCTGAGTTAGCTTGAAAGTAAATCAAGCCAAGATCCTTTACCTGCTACAGTAGTCAGCAGTAGACACCTAAGGCAGAGTGATATTTCCAACATAGATTCTCCAAACGTCTTGTGATTGCAGCTTAAACCCTGAGAACATATATAATGTCTGCACAGAGAAAAGTCTTGGTGGATTTTTCTTCCATTATTTTTTCCAGTTACTTTTTGAACTTGCGTACACTTTCAGCATCTCATGTGGTAATGAGCTCCACAGTTCTAGTTGCATTTGATGAAGGGTTTTTTTTTTCCCCCTTATGCTTTTTTAAATCTGTCATCTGTTCATTTAGTTTAATTCTCCTTAAGCCTCACATTAGAAGAAAAATGAATAGTTGTCCCCGTGCACTTTTCCAATGCTCTATCGATTTTTTTAGACCTCTATCATGTCTTCCTCACTTATCTCTTCTCCAAACTGAAAGGTCTTAATCTACTTAGCTCTTTCTTATATAAGAACTGTCCCATACCTTTCTAAGCTTGCTGTCTTAGCTAGCTACACAAATAGAGGTTGCAATATGTCTAAACCAATGACAGATTAATTTTTATACATTGCCCGTATTATTAGAACGAGGTAACAGCTCTGTGGGACATGTCTGTGTGCCTCGCAGCTATAGACCCCGGAAAGCAGCTGCAGCCTCTTACCAGGCTCCCGGGTCTCCGTGAGGATCCGTGCTGTCTACCAAGGGAAACGGGGCTCCTGTCAGCTCTGCGAGGCAGCGCCACAGGGGCATTCGGTACCAGTCCTCGTGTCACCCCAGTGCCACGCGGGCAAGGCAGATAGGGCAGTGGAGCCGTGTCTGCGAACGCCCAGCGCGGCTTCTGGAGCTGAGTATCGCAACTGCGGGCATCTTCCAACGGGCAGGATCTTGTCCCCACATGTATGTGTTTGCAAATGTTGGACACCAAAGTGTGCATGGCTGCTACAGCGCCGCAGTGCTCTGTGACTTGGGCTTCTCTAGGAAATGGGCAATGATGTGCACTTCGTGTGCTTGGCATCCAGTGCCTTCCTGAAGCAGAGAAGGGCAGGGATGGGATGATGAGCAATGTGGCAGGGAGCAAGGAGGCACAGGAAGGCACGCAGGGAAGCTGCAATGCATGACAGCTTTCAAGCAGATAAATAGAGACTGATAAGAAAAGCAAGTTAGCCATCTACACAGATCTGAGTGGGAGGAGGGAAGTCTGAAGTGCCCTTCACAGGGCACCTTTTTCCCCCATATATTGAGGGATTAAGTGCTCTCAGAAAATTAAACAAAAATAAATAAATGGAACTAAGTTGCTCTTTCGCAGCTCCCCAGGTGTCTGTCTGGGACCTGTCAGCACTGATAGGACGTGTCGCAGGAGACACGTGGGCCTCCCTTCAGGAGGCTGCGCCTCTAATGCAGTAGTGTTGTGGGGAGAGCACTTAGTGATCAAAGCCACTGTGCTCATTTTCACTTGTGATCCGAGTTGGAATATTCAATTTAAATCTCAAAAACAACGGCAGTTAAGAGCTGCCAGTCTATGTGCAGTCTACTGTTTCCCCCTTCATTTCCAAAGCAAGATGTCAGGTTCATTTTGATTTTTAAATCTTAGATCACTTTGCCTACAATATTATGAATTTCAAAGGACTTCCCTGGCCGGTTTCACTCTGTTCTGACCTGTCAGTCTTGAGCAGAGGCCTCAAGCATGGACTCTTGAAGTTAGGGTTAGTTAGAGAACGCTGTTTTATTGTTGGCATCTAGGTCAGAAGGCGGCTTTCACATGAGGCAAGCCTTGGCACCAGGGCCATAAGCGTTGCCCTTCCTAAGGCAGGTGTGAGCAACACAACAGCAGTATCAGAGGGGTTTGGTGTGGGGCAGACTGTACGACTGTCCCCTGTTGCCTTCTGCAGTCTCTGAGGGGATCCCGCGGGCTCTGTGCTCCTCTATGTGCTTTCCGGTTAAAACTCTCATTTTAACAACTCTGACCACTCATTCAGGGGAACAAAGGAGGAAATGCTGACTGTGGTGCAAAGCTCTCGGGGCTGCGGGGCTCATACATCAGCTTTATTTGAGCAGGAACATATTTTGGAATAGCTCCTGGCAGTCTGCTCCTGGGCCAGACATGAGCAGAATGGGTAATTTCCTTTCTGTTTCCGAGAGATCCAGGTAGAATAGGAGGCAAACGCTGTGCAGCAGCTCTTGCTCCAGACAGACAGGTCCTTTGTGATGGGCGCCCTCAGTTCCAGAAGGATTTGGGCAGCAAGGTATGGGCAGTGAGGAGCAGTGTGTGACCTAGCAGGGAGGCAGGCGCGGTGAGCGTGCGCCCGCAGCCACGTGCCCTGCCTGCTGCTTACACCTCGCTGCCCGCCTTCAGGTTAAGCTGGCGGGGCTTCTGAGAAAGCAAAATAAGAATAAAAACAGAACATAAATTTTAAACCGTAGTGTGTGGTTGTCAGCAAACTCAATCATTCTCCTCTGTAGGAGATCCCCACACCTGTCAGCCAGCCATCGGAAGGGAAAATCAATAGATTTGAACATAATTTTTCTTGTGAGAGGATCTGTGGCATGCAGGGAGGAAAGCTGGGCAAAAAGGTGGCAAGCCAAAAGAAATTATTTCTGGATGAAAATAATTTTCTGTGCACAAATGAAAATTCTATTTTTATTCCTATCTGTATAGAAGCACTGCTGGTTCAGCTTAAAACAGTTCAAAACTGAGCATTTACTAAAGTTTAAGATATTACCAAGGTTAAGAAATACTGAACCAGTATCCCTAACCTAGGAATAAATAGTTCTATCTGCCTGAGGCTTTGCTGAAATTAAATATCTCAGTAGGAAGTAGATTTCATATAGCTGAAGAAAATTTTAGCTAATTTTGAGCAGGTAGTGTTCATGTTGTGCTGCTTGTACACGGTTCATATCTATAAACATAGACATCCAAAATATCATCCATGTTCTCATATTGTTAGGATATCTGTGTCTGAGGTGGCTCGCAGAAATCCTGGAGTCTTTGCCCATGGTTCTTGTTCTCCTTGGGACACTGGCACTATAAAGCTGATTGGGTAGCAGAAAGTAGTTTTTGTAAACAGGTTGTTACTTGATGGATTTCACCGATGCTGTCAAATAGTCTGTTTGATAAATACTTACTACACAATGAACTATATTCAGGCAAGGTTAAAATGAGTTTAACTGCACTGAAATCTAAATGAGATAAGCGTGCTGAGATGTGGTCCGGTCTTGGATCTGTTACAGAGCTCTTTTGTTAAGCAGAGCAGGAGACAACTTGCGTTAGTGAAATGAAAAATAGAGGAATTAATCGAGGAACATATTTTTCCGAATAATATTCTTCCAGCTTAACTTGTGATGGATTTGTTGTTGACAATAATGCAAAATTAGCATGCACAACAATTCCATCTCCCTGTAACAGAGCTGTGAAGGGTTTGAGCAGGAGCAGCTGGCATAGAGGGAGCTGTAGCAAATCAGGAGGATACAATTACTGTGAAGCTCTTTGGGAAGAGATGGACTTCGAAGATGCACATCAATCAGAACACTGGAGATTAATCCACTGTCTTGGGAAAAGCCTGAGTGCATCTCAAACAACTTCATGCCATAAAGATGGATTTATAATTTCAGGGCTTTATATCCCCTTGACTGTTATTTCTGTGATAGTGATTAAAAAAAAAAAAAAAAGTGAGAAGTTGAAATTAGACAGGTTCCTTTGAATACACCATTATCAAAACATCCCTGCTTTTCTCTTTTTCTTACCTTGATAAGTCTGTTTCTCTCTCCAGAAACAAGGCCTTGTAGATTTTTCTTCTTAGACAAAAGTACCGTGCTGAAAACAAGTAAGCAAACACCTATCATTGCCACCTGGAGGTTCAAACACCCTCCAATTATCATTACTTCTAAGCTGCTGACACCTCTCCATATTTTACCTACTTTTTCCACTGGCTCATTTAGTGATTGAAGCCATCGCAGCTCCCTGGGATCCGGTCCCCAGCAGCTCGTGCTCTGCGCTCTGCTCTCTCCATTCGGAACATTTAGGAGGGAGTATAAGGAGGAAAAATCTTTGAAACAAGATGTCCAAAGACAGCCAAACAGAGAGTTCCTGAGCAGTCTCATCCAAGCAGGGTGAGAAATAACAGCCTCGAATCTTACTGCAAAAAGGTTTTTGGTAGAAAGCAATGCTAAGAACAGCTGCTGTCATCTTTTTTTTTCCCAGTAAAGATCTATTCACAACCTAGTTTTTTTTCCTCTCACATCCTCACTTAAGCAGATGTTGAGAGGTGCCCTCTCTAGCAGTTTACCTGGCATCTTTTACATGTAAATCATATTATCACTTAATTGGGAGATTTTGTGATTCTTTAAAATCTACATCCCTACAAGCAAATGCAGCATAGAGAGTTAAGGGAGAACACTAATAATGATGAGTCTGAAGTGAAACAGAAGGAAAAAGTGCTCAGTGGTTTGCAAGATGGGAGGATGGTCAAAGCAGCCACATCTGCTCATTTGTTTCCTGTGCATCTCCTTAGCTTAGTGTGCATCAGTTTAATGTGATTTAGGTCCATCAGAGCCACAGAAACTTAAGAGGGAAAAAGAAGCCATTCTTGGCAATCCAAATATTAATTCAGAAGTGTAGCGCTTGCAACACAAGAAGGGTTGTCAGTTATACTTAGAAATACCATTTTTTTTACATTGCAGAGCGAAATGAAATGTTTTTTTCTTCCTGTCTTTGTTTTTCTGCTGCATTTTCCAGTTACCACAACCTCATACTGTCAGACCCTATAACAGGAAAGATAGTGAACATGATAAGGACAAATGAAACCATTAATTTTTCCAAAGAAAGAAAAAAAAATCCAACTCACCGATGAGTCAGATATTCGCAATCAACATAAAAAAAATTGGCTGCAGTAAGATAAAGAGATAATAGAAGAATAATAACTCCGAAGTTATAAATAAAATGCTGGCCTCCTGTTGAAATACAGATAAAAACATTTGGAGTCGAAATGTGTATGTTAGTGTGAATGTGTGCACCTTAAGGCATTTTTGGGCCAAACTATTGCAAAAATATATCATTCTAGCTCCTAGAAAACATAAAATAACCTTGCTGTTACGTCTTAATGAGCTTATTAGAATGACTCCCTCAGGATGTCTGGCTCACAGATTGGAATAATGTTAAAACAAGACAAGTTAAGCCCGCAGTATATGGATGATGCTTAACTGGTGACACATAGAGATGCAGTTCAAGGTTACTCGTGTCCTTAGTTCTTCAGGTGGACCTGAATTTCCCTGAGCTCCTCTGTGTACGTAGTAAGTATTTCAGAAGATGATGTGTTCTTTGAATTATGTGAGTTGAAGAGTGTGGCAGGTTTGCGTTCTTAGTCTGGTCTAAGATCGCTTCTCACCAGCCTTAGTGGCAGTGGGCGTAAGCCTGCTCCTGTTCTGCTCCCAAGGCCTCCCTGGGAGCACGGCTGTGGCTTGATTTTTGCAAGAGCAAGCCCCAGTGCAGCCCCAGCCCTTCGGGTACACACAGGACCTCACCCTCGAGACCTCCCGAGACAGCAAAGAGGTGAAGAGTTGAAACTGAGGTTGAAGATCAAGGTATCAAAGCCAAGTAATCCTTGCCAGGCAATCCTCGCTTAGATTGTTACTTAAAGGCACAAAGAAAAAGGTTAAAGACCATAGAGCTCTTGTCTCTCTTGGTAAAACGACTCCCTTTGAACCTGGCATTTTATGTGGTGCGTTTTTCTTTTCCCCTTCTAATATAAGAGGGTTCCTGTTTTTCCTGCTCCCCACATTCCTCCCACCTCATGTGCTGCAGCCCATGCAGAAGTTAGTTGATAGCTTGATGTGCTCCGAGTAGCTCCTCCTGGCTGGTCAGAGCCTTAATCACTTTGCAAAGCATCAAGTCTGCTCTTGTTCAGGAAAGTGCCTAACAAATGGGTATTTAGCTCTCATTAACTTAAGGGGGATTTTAGTCTGTGCTTAAGAGTAAGCGCAGACTGAGTCACATCATCAGTCTGGCAAAAATTCTGGCAAGCTACTTTAATTTGTGCATCCCTGTTTTGAATTTCCTCTTGTTATGGTACAAAGAAAATTAATTGTAGGAATTGTTTTTACTTTGGTATGGTAAAATTACTTATGGTAATTTTTTTGGCTTTTTTAAATCTTTGAAAAGTTAAGTAATAAAATACATTTAAAAGTAAAAGTGACCCCCATTAGGCAAATATTCTAATAATAAAAAGAAAATTATCTCCTACTGACTATCACATCAATACACCTGCTGTCTCTAGGAAAATTTACATTAATATGGATAATTCAATCTTGAGTTGATGTAAAAATGAAATAATATTTTAACTACTGACAAATATCTTTGTCAGATTGCATTTAGTAGGAAAGAAGATGTCATAAATATTCTTATCCCAAATGAAAAATAAATTAGGCTGCACTGAAGTTTGAAGCACTGAAATCTGCATTAACTAAATTGTTACTGAATATTAAAACCAGAATAAAACAGGGATTTTAAGTGCACGTACCAGCCATTTCAATGCAGATTTATTTAATGCCCAGCTGATGCTAATCTTCTCTAAACCAGGATATTCTGAGATTACACAAGCGTTCAAGGGTTTTTCTCTTGCTCTCAAAGGTTGTTGAAGATTCAGCAGCTATAAGAAAGACTCATCCGACTTGCAACAAAATACTTAACATGCTTTCCTCTGCAATATGCAATGCCTCCACCAAACCAAATATTCTTTCTGCTCCAGAGCCATCAAATAGTGCTTGTGCCAAGGGTGCCCAGGAAAACGCCTGGCTCTCCATGTGACTTTCTCCTTTCTCCTTTCTCCTCTCACCTCCTTTTTTCTCTTTTCAGCCCACAGCATCAACGTGCAGTAACCCTTGCACCAACGCTGTACACACTTGGCAAAGCAGGCTAAAATGCGTAGTGGCCGTCTTCTCTAGCTCAGTGAAATCCTGATCCTCTGTTTACCTCTTAATATTTTTAGTTGGAAAACTGATTTCAGTGCAGGGATTTCAGTAAGAGCTGGATAAAAAGAGGTGGAAAATCCTTGTTTTGATAGCAGAGCTTTTACGGGGTTGTTATTTATATGGTGCCTTTAAAACATGAAAACAGAATTATTTAATGTAAAGAGTTTCCATGCAGTGTAGCAAGAGAACTTTGAACAGGGACCATGCTGGAGGAAAGGAGAAATGTGTCACGGGTGATGGGCAGCTACTTACTTCTAATGCTTCCTAACAGCTAGTGTCTTCAGCTACCCAGCTCTCAAGTTACAAGTTTCTTAAGTTAAAAGTTTGAAGATTGATTAATCATCCACTCAGATGCACCATAAACTTTTAGCGATTTTCCCTTCGTGGATGTCTGGAACATTTGAGGGGGGAAAAATAGGTAATTTACAAACAAGGACAAGGAAACCTGAATAGCTGTTATGATTTAAAGTCAGACATTTATTCATAAAAGCTGCCTACTCATTTTCAAGTGCTTTGATCATAGGGGATTGAGGAGTTGACTGCAGTATGTCCTGCTGTATTCAAGACTTTCCTAAACTGGGGCATGCCAGTCCTGTGAGCCAGTGAGTGTTTCTTGGCGTGACATGTCGTTTCAGAATGTGTTAGTATACTAAATGACGCGCTTGCATGTTCTAAAGCTCTTCTGAATGGTAGAAAACGGGGGAAAAGAAGAGAGAAAACCCCTCAGCTGATGTAAAATGCTGTTTCTCCACTGAGTTCATTAAAGTTGTGCCTGTTAAGGCCAAGCGAAAAAATTGGAAAAGGCAACATACTTTGAGGCAGATCTCTGCTACCCAGACTTAACCGTCATAAAGAAGTTGAGTTCTTTGTGGAAGATAGATGGGAAAAGATAAAGAACTTGAATGATCTCCAGAGGTCGGTGAGGAAGCCAGACAGATACACATGCTTGAATTTGAGACGCGGTTGTGTCCTGAAGGCCAGCGTCTAGATGCTGGACACAGTCTCTCTTCTGCATGCTCCTCTTCACTACATCTCTTAGACGAGAAGTCTAGTTTTAAGTGCATCCCTGACATTTTCTTCCTCAGCAATAATTTGACATTTTCCAGATCTTATTACTTAAGATACCTGACATCATATCAGCCTCCTAGCATGAACTTTCAGCAACTGCAGTTTTCCTCTTACTTAATTGCAGCCATGATCTAGGCAAAATTGGTAGCTATTTCTTTTTCAGATAGCCCACTTATAGGTGGATTTATGGTGTAAATTAACCTATGTGTGCATATATACATATTTATATAAACTTATTGCAGCATATACATCTTTTATAGTAAAAGAAAAAAGTCTTAAATGGCCATATATTGCAAAGACATTCAGTGTTAGATCAATATTAATTAAGTGGGTTTACTTGTATTTAACAAAACATCCAAATAGCAGAGGACATCCATTGCTGTGACTATATTCTTTTCACTTCTCTTAAGTAAAGTAACACCTCCAAAACTCTGTATCTCGGGACCTCAAGAAATACAGCAAATTTGCTATTCGGAGTGCATGCATAGGATGTAGTCACTCCTGTGTATGTGATGATTTAATAGTTAGAAAACGTTGCCCTAAGATAGAAGAGAAGGCAGTGGGAAATCCAAATTAATTTCTGTTCATTGAGTGCTTTAAAAAAGGTTCTTTAACTACTGTTGTTTGATACACAGCATTATCAGAAAACCAAAAAGAAACCCAACCTGTTGCAGCTGAGAAATTTTTATTTTTTTGAAGTTCTGACCTTGTAACCGGAACCATAGCTACTGCTATTGGCTCTTAGGGCAGCATTAAGCAACATCGAGTTTAGTTCCCAGAACAGATCATTTATTCAGCTGATTGGAGATTTTAAAAAAAAAATTAATACATACTCCATATCTGATCAGTGACTCATCCCCTGCAGCCACGGGAGCAAAGCACCGACTGCTGCTGCAGCGTTTGGGCCGGGGAGCCTTGAGGGGCCGGCTGGCTCGCGGGCAGGCCTGCGCTCTGCCCCAGCGGCTCGAGTGGCCCTGTGCCGGCCTGCAGCCCGCCGAGCGCCGCAGCACTGCCTGCGTGCCCTAGGTGGGAATGGCAGCTTGTAAATTCGTGTTTGTTTTGCCAAAGGCAGGCATTTCTCACAAAATTTCGGTGGGGTTTGTACATGTATCTCTGCACATGTGTGTATCACATATGTTCCACATAAAGGTGTGCTTATGCACACACATATGTAGCTCCTTATTTCATGCAAATAGAGATTGCTTCCAATGTTAATTTTTCGCTCTAGTTGTTTCCTCAGTCTCAGAAACAGAAGAATCCTTGCGTCCCTGCCCGTGCCTCGTGGCCATGGCGGCTGTGGTGAGGCTGGTTCCCCGCCGCGGGCTGGGCGCTGCGCTGCCCACAGCAGGGCCGTGGCTACCCCATTGCTGGGGCTCTGGGCCACATGGTGCCCGTGCCACCTCTTCCCCCGTTTGCTCCTCACTGACTAGTGAAATTGCAGCAGGTCAGGGAACACAGCACCTAAGGTAACGTTCGTGAAGTGCTGTGATGATGGACACGGCAGAAATGTGTGTAGTGCCCATTGCTGCTGTAGGCAATTACTATTTCAGAGTTGTTGTGGCTCTAGAACCCAGCTTCTGTGAATTCTTAATTGAGAAGTTTGGGGGTTTAGTGTTCACTCTTCAGTGCAGTCAAAAATGTCCACATTCCCCTGGTGACTGTGAAGAGACACAGTGTAGACTGATTTTTTCCCTCACCACCATCACTCACTTTTTATCTAAAAATGTCAACTGCATTTCAGAGTGAAGTCGGAATTCATCTGGTCAAATTAACCTTCTCAGTAGTCTTAAAGCAAGTGCTGACCTTTGCTGAGGTGTACCTTGCATCAAATGCTTTAAGGAAATCTTCAGAACCTAAAGATCGCTCTGCAAGTCACTTCCTGTCTTCAAATTTGGAACATTATCTAATATACACAGAGCTTGAGTATTATCAAAATATATTAAAAAAGCATTTTTTCTCTGAATCTCTAAATAGAGACTTTAAAAAAGCCTCAAAGTTTCCACTATAGTACGAAGTATGCAACTGTGAACTGATTTATCCATTCTTTATGATTTATGTTACAAACCACATGTCAATTCAAAGCGCTGTTATCACCTATAGCTGTGGAAAAATGAATTCTAACTGTGATTTATTTTCTTAACATTTTTGAGGAAAGAGAACGCTGTCTAGAGGAACTCTTACCTGTCCTAGAGCAAGGATATAAGAAGAGCCATAAATAACAAAAGTTCTTTGATGATTTAACTTAGTCTTCCGCAAGTTTCCTGGCTGATTATGCTTTCTGTGGCAGAGGAGGATGAAGGAAGGCGGGGAAAAAAAAAAAAAAAAAAAAAAAAA